>APFE031564015.1:53348-86479 GCA_000404065.3 Pinus taeda
TAATAATGTAAGGGCACAATAATAACAATAGTGGGCTTCTATGGGGCACAATAATAATAATATGGGGACTACATGGGAGCAAAATATAGTAAGGGGGGTCCACTAATAACAATAAGGGGTTACACTAATAGTATAGGGACCTAACACTACCCTTACTTATTGCAATGATGTATGTGATTGTAACACCAACGTGCAAGGACCATGGTTGGCTAGACCTATGATTAAACATGTGTTATTTGTCATTGAAAAACTAATTAATTAACTAACACAATTTAAGGTTGGACAACCTTACGGATCCTTGGCATGAGGGAAACTTGCTTGCTCACCTGTTTTATATGAATTTGCTTTAATGCATGAAGCTTGCTTGCCTACTTGTCTTGCTTGAAAAGCCACGACCCATAACAGTTGAATAAATATCAAGGTTTCTTGTATACTCGATGATCAATTATTTGACAAGTGTTATGTGATGTGATTGGGCTTGAACTGAAGCTAACAGAGCTCATTAACGAGCGTTATAAAGTGAATAAGTGGAAACAACACCCTCACCAAAAGAGTGAGGACGTGGTATAACAGATTGAACCACCTCCTACTAGATGAAGAGACACAATTGGAATGG
The DNA here is from genome assembly GCA_000404065.3 of Pinus taeda. Classification (NCBI taxonomy): domain Eukaryota; kingdom Viridiplantae; phylum Streptophyta; class Pinopsida; order Pinales; family Pinaceae; genus Pinus; species Pinus taeda. The sequence goes on from APFE031564015.1 coordinate 53,965, forward strand.
GTGGTAAAAAGAGGCAGATATTTCCCATTCCTTGGGGGTTCCCTCTCGTATATTGAGAAAAGGATGAACTTAAGAGCCAAGTTGGGCTCCCATAGTTGTAGGAAAAGAAGGAGAGAATGGAAAATAGGCACACAAAGATAACAAATATATATATATTGCCTGAAGCTCTAATATTCTGAGTGGTCGGCCTTAGCTAGCTCATATTCCCCTATTTTTTTAAGCTTTGTGTTTGAACTGGTGGTCTGCTCTCTGTGACCTGAGTGATCATCCATATGGTTATTTTTTATAACCATTAAGTTATTATGTAAGCTTGGTTGGCTTGTGTGAATTTCAATGAGTGAATGGGCCATCAATTGTTGGTTGTTGAGTTGGTGAAACACTAGAATAGAGGACTCCATGACCACCTCTGAGCTAGATACAGGGTTTGAGGAAATGCTTACACAAGGAAATGGTTCACACCAATGGGTTGAAATCATGTTCAACCCATTAGTGTGGACCCTTTCCTTATGTAATCATTTCCTCAGACCCTGGATCTGGCTCAGGGGTGGTCAACTGCAAAAAAAGGTTACAATGTAGCTAGTCTATGGTTGGTTGGAGAGTGGAAGCCACTCTTTTATTTGCTAACCATTTCAAGCTATTCAGATAAGTATTATTAGTCATGCATGTTAAACTACAAGTTATGATATGCCTTATTGTACACATGACTAATGATTAATATTATTTCATTTATGTAAGAATGCATGATTCACTATCTAATCATGGTTGACCCACTATCTATGGTGATTATGAGTTGCTTGAGTTATGGGGATGCATCCTTCTTTGTCATTTGTAGGTTATATGATATGTCCCTAAACGGTGATCTAAAATTACTTAAGACTAAGTTGTGATTTCATAAGTTTTAGTAATCTTTATATATTTATAATTTTGGGCAGCTCACTGCCATAACCATGCTAGTGGTTTATCTTATTAGGAGTTCAATTTATGTGTTTTGTATATGGAATAACTCTACCTCGAGAAGGTTGTTGGCATCTTTGCAATATTAGGGTGAATGTTTGCTTCAAATGCTTTCATGGTCATGATTCAACTTATGGATCTATGTGTTTGCTGATATCCTCGTGATTTACAAAGTTATTTACATGAATATTGATGGTTTCTTGATATGCTTTAGCTAACCTATTATGTTATGTGATTTCTACAATGTAACATGTTGTGAATATCATGGTTCATTGCCTTGTTGAACGTTGTAGACTCCCTCTTGAGGGGAGGAAGTAATCAGGTGTTATGCGATGCTTGAAGGATTCATCTCTATTTATTTTATGCTTTTTTGAAGGTCAAGCGAGCATTTTATAGTTATGTGGATCTATATAATGTTGTATTATCGTGAGCTTCATTGAGGAAGCATGATGAGCGATTCTCTTGTGATATCTAACGATGGAGCCATTTCTTGACCTTACTTCAATATTTGGGACAAGGAAAGTTGATAAGGTCACCTAGCTATTATGTTCATGGTATAAATTATTGGTGGATCAATGCTTAGGTATGGATCTTTATCCCTGGAAAATTTATTGCTCTGGGAAAGGCCTTGTCATAAGGAAACATTGGTCTAAAACTTTTAAGTTTCCCTTCTACAGGTTTGGAATAGAACTATGTTTTGCATCCAGGTTTGGATACCTTCTCAATTCCCCAATATGAGATAATATCCGGACATGTGAAGGATCTGGATATCTAATTGGCTAGCAAATGTATCTAGATATCCGGGCATCCAGCCAGCCAGCAATTGTGCACTATTTGAAAAGGATCAGATTTGAATGGTGTTGGATTTCATGTAAAGTATAGTTTATCTGGGTTGGGCCCTGCTTGGGTGGAACACTTGCATGGGGCTAGATATATGGGGTGGGCTCCACAAGAGTGATTATTAGCTGTAGGTTGAATTCCCTCACAAGCGGAAATGTATCCGGGATATCGGAGGGTGAAGGCATGGTGCATACTTGTGAACCCTAGATGTGGGCGAGGACCAGATATATTTGAATATGCATAAGTGATCTAGGGGGTCCGGGGAGGATGCCATCGGAGTAAAATCCTATGCATCTGAATTTCCCCTCAAAATCGGATATAATACAATCCGTAGAATTATCGAACAAGGTCGGGCCTTTATGGGACCCATGAAATTATCATGAAGTGGCAAGCGCCAGGAAGGCACAACGATGGTCTCATTGATGCCATGTAGATGTTAGAGGTGATGTGGTAGAGCCACATGGATGCCACACGAAAATTTCATGTTGATGTGGCAAGAGTTAATTGGTCAAACTTTAAATGGGGATAACTTTCAGTCTGAAAGTCATATCGAGATTCACGAGAAAGATTTCGATGAGATAAATGTGACGGTGACAAATTTCTTGAGTTTTGATGAAGAAGTAAAAAAAATAAAATTGTGACCCCGACTTCACCATAAACCATGAGGGATGGGTTAAGTTATAAGTAATACCTCCCATAGCCCGATGGAATGTAAGGGCTGGGAGGGAGTGTTACAAATTATTCAATTAAAATGGTTCATGGTATGATGATCTTGATGAGAGGTTTTTGAATTGGGATATTATACAAACTATCAAGGAAAGTTGACCTGAGTGGATGCAATAGTGCAGTCATTCCTATAATTAATGAGTTAGTCTCTTGTTTAGTTAATGGAACCATGATGTGACATTAGAGGATGGGAATATCAAGGAAAAAGTTCTTTGATCTATGCAAAAGGAAAGATATTATTGAAGGCTAACCTAGTAACCCCCTGGAAGTTGATTTCTATGAACATTATATTTATGGGAGGAAAAATTGTGTTATTCCCATTTGTTGCTACCAACAAAAATGGAATCATATAACTAGTTCATAGTCATGTATTTCGGCCAATGCCAGTACAATCACTAGGTGGATCTCTTTATTATATTTCTTTTATTGATGATTTATCATGGATGACATGGTTGTATTTCCCGAGGAAGAAATCTAAGGTTTTTAGGAAATTTAAAGAGTTCAAATAACTTATGGAAAACTTTATAGATAAGAAGCTAAAGGCAATGAGAACTCACAATGGAGGTGAATTATGTGGTAAAGAGATTAACCAACTCTACAAACAACATGGAATAGTACACCAAATGACCACTCCATATACCCCTCAACAGAAAGTGGTTGTTAGGAGAATCAATAGGATGTTGATGGACTAGGCAAGGAGCATGATCAATAATGCAAGATCAGCACAAGAATTCTTGGCAGATACAAACAACATTGGATGTTATCTACTAAGTAGGTCTCCTTCATCAACGTTGGCTAACATGACTCCACATGAAGTATGGTTTGGTAAAATTTCGTCACTCACACATCTCGAGATCTTTGGTTGTGATGCTTATGTCCATGTTCTACAAGAGAAGAGGACAAAGCTGGATAACCAAGTAGTCAAGTGTATTTTTATCTATTACATGGATGGAATGAAATAATTTAAGTTGTGGGATTTGGTGACAATGAAAATAACTTATAGTCAAAATGTAGTCTTTAGGAAAGTTAGGTGCACTTCGAGGACTAAAGAGATCACAGAGGCCTGGACTTAGTAGGGAAAGTGGCTCCCTATCTCTATGATATGTGTGAAGGAAAGTTTCCTTCACCTAGCCAAATGCGAGTGAGTTAACAATTTTCTCCTTGTGGTATCATGGCTTGGACAAGGGGTGGACAGTTGTAGAAAATTCAGGTGCAATTAAGCATATGGTCGGGTGGAAAAGTGTCCTTAAAAGATCAATTTTCAACTTGAAATTTTAGATAAGTGTTTCCTCTATTCACATGATTATTGCTCATTTTCTCCTTGAATTTGTTGGTAAAATTATAGAGGAAAATTTGTTTATATAAATATGGCATATATTCATATTCATGTAAAGATTAAAGTTATGTTTGAGGTTAATATATAATTCTGTATGAATGTGTGTTACACTGAATTTACAAGAGCTCTTCGGAATAAATTGATGTTTGAAGTGCATAAATTAATTTACATAATCCTCTAGTGTATTCATTCCATAAGTAACCTCTAGTGAGTCTACGTGTTTAAATGTTTACTCCTACCTATTTCTAAGAAATGCATAAATAATGGGTAGTAGCTCCTAGTAAATATGCTTAATTACATTTGATTCCTATGTATTTTGGTGCAAACACTTGCTTAAATTATGGTGGGCAATAACTCTCAATAATTATGTTCATTTAGTTGAGTATAAATAATGTCGAAAAGTTGTGGGAAATAACTATCGGTAATTATTTTTATTTACGTGTGTATGAGTAATGTCTAAAGTTGTCCCTTTCCTCGTAATTGAATTTAAATCTTCAACTATATATGTTCATATGAATTTGAGAAGGGTTGGAATAAAATCTAGAGTTAGTAATAGAGTTAGTTACAGTACAATGTTTTCCGTGGGATTTGTTCAAATCTTCCACAGTGTAACTTAGTACGAAGATTCTTCAGTCATGAGACTCGGAGCACTTCTCTGACTTTTGGTGAGCTTTGAGCCACATCTCTTCGACTGACGAAAGATAATACTAAATCTGTCTGCTTGACTGTCGGATGTTTGTCCCCTCATTTTCCTATATAAGGAAAGAGTAAGGCTCATTCTGGGCATTCAGAGTGTGAGTGTGATTTTGGTTATGTTTTTGAGTTTTTGAGTCCGAGGAGGAAGTTCTTGCTTCCATCTCTTTAGAGTCGGATCTGAGAAGCCTGCACATCAGAGTGAGAGCTCTGGGGAGAACCTAAAGTGGCTAGATTCTTTGAAGTCTGTATATTCTTGGAAAATTCAAGTTCTAAGACAGAGTCTATGAAAGGCCAGGAAGACTTCAGATAGCTTCTTGCTTGACAAGTCGCAACATCTGATAAATGCCTAAACAGTCTATCTCTGGAAAGGAGCTTCAGAAATTCTCTCTGAATTTGTAAAGAAACTTCTACATAAATATATGAGTATCCATTTTCTGAGCATGATACATTCCGCTTGAGTACATTTTTTTTCATGTGTTAAAACTGTCTGTTGAGGTAGTATCTATGAGATAAGAGGTTCGCTTGAGGTTCATCAGAGGTTCGTCGAGGTCTAAAGAACACCAGTCTGTTAAAGGCAGGAGGCAGTGTGAAGGATGCTAGAGTGTGAGAGTCCAAAGGTCTGTGTACAGGTTCGTGTATTGATCACAAAGAAGAGACTCAACGAGAGCAAGCTTCGCGTCTGAAGCCCCTCGAGAGCAAGCTTCGCGTCTGAAGCCCTTGCAACAAATTGGTATCAGAGCCAGTAACGTTTGGTTCATTATGGTTAGTACTCAAAATCTATAAGTCTCTAAAATGGATAATTCTAGAAGATAAGTCTCTTATAGAGAGCTTGAAGCTGAAGAACAAGCTAAAGAAAACCCATTAAGGGATATGTTTTCTTCATCATCTAAAAGGGTTATAAATTCTGCAAAACTTGAATATTTTTAAAGTTAGCCTGCACCTAAGTGGTGTCTGCCCAGTATATCCTCGTCAGAAGTATATGCTGACTTATCTGTGTTTCATCTTAAAGTTGTAACTAGAATATATATCAAAGAAAGTATTCGTCAAATGCAAGAGAACTCAGATTCTGTACAAACACTTTCTCTTCTTGACACTAAGAAACTTCAGGTTGAAGCCAAAAGACTGGGAACCAAATATTTGCATCTAGGGTGCATAAGGATAGAGATCAATCCCTTAGTCCATAGAGCACTAAATACTTTTGTTCTTGTCACAGTCAGAGATTTGACACATAACAAGTATTCAGATTCATTAATAGGAGGAACGGTTGCTCCATTATCAAATGGACCAGTATACTTTGATTGCTATCCCAACTTTTCTATATATACATTTGATGAGCACATCAAGGATATTTTACAATTACAGATTCAAACAACCGGGTTTGATATGAAGAAAAAGAGAAATAATATTGCCATTCAAACTCGTGGTTGTTTTAGACACACAAATACGCTCTATGCTGTAGTTCTCCATGCTCCCAGCAAAGAATCCAAATCTAGTGTGGTTGTTCTAACAGATACCGAGAATCAAAAGATAAAGCATCATATTATTAAATGGGAGGACCCAAGTTTCCTAGAAAACTGGGTTGTTGATAACCCAAAACCTCCAACATTGACAAAGATTACTTCTGTTGATATACAAGAAGGACCATCATCTGCTGTAGTATCCTTTCCTAGAAGATCTACAATAGATCGCAAAAGAATTGATTTAGCTTACAAAGCATCATTCATGTATATTGATCCACAAGTAGTAGATACTGCCAATTCTTTTACACCATCTGTAAATTGCCCTCATATAGATCTATTTGAATATGCCCAGATTGTAAATTTTTCATCCTTGCAAGTCATTTGCCCAAGCTGTAATCAAAAGATAAATCTCAGTAGCCTTGCTGATTCTGTCATACATTAGAACCACCATCCAAGGACAGGAGTATCTCCTCCTACAACTTCTGTCACTCCGTGTCCAAATCCTAAGTGTTCTGAAATACCTTTCCCTCATGATACTGATCATGTATCAATGATTCATGAGCTTCCATCTTTAGAAAATGAAGACCCATGACTCAAAGACATGTTTAGCAAAATGCGTCCTACTAGTATGCCTCACTATGGTCTAGGATATCTGGAACAACTTGATGAAATAATTCCTCAATCCAGATTTGACAACTTTGTGTCTACTGATTGTAAAAATCCATCAAAACTAGAAATGCACAAGTTCTTTTCAATTATGGAAGGATGTAGGAAGCATACAATTGATCATCAATGGATGAAAAATATGCTTAATTGGGATTTATACACTCATCCCGACACTGAAAGTTTTGAACTTACCACTCCATACCCAACAAAAAATCAAATTATCCCATGAAAGGAAAACATACATGCAGAAGAACAATGTTTGGTTGTCTTTTTATGAATGGAAGAGGAAGCAAGAAAATACAGATGTGCAAATGGCAAATGCTCAATCATCCTCAGTAAAACATTCTTGGACTGCCATAGATGGCAGTAAAATTGAAACTCCTACCACCTTCCCTCCTTACAAAGGCATTGTATTAGGAGAAGCACAGAACAGTGCTAAAGCCATTCCACTGGTCATAAAAGATGACAGTGCCCTTGGCATTGATGGTAGGATACAGAAAGGTAGTGAATAGATAAACTGGACAAATACAACAGTTAAAGGGCTAGAAATGAATTGTGCAAAGTCTATTGATGTTCAAAAGGATTTTGACAGTATACAAGTCTCTGTAAATAGTATTAACAGAACTCTGAATGATGTGAACTATTCCACTACTGCATTGAAAGGTTTTGTTAAAGAATCCTTAACAAGGATAGAAGATGTTGAAAGGAAAGTAGATATGGGAAAACAATCTACTCATGAATCTATTGAAGAACTGTCTGAAAAATTTGATAAACTTCATATAGCCCCCAAAGACAAACCGATTCCTGTTTTTTCTCTATTCAAGAGATCTGTAAATATTCAAGATCCTGTTAAGCCTGTTGATAGATTTCCTTCTCTCTTCCCTAAAGAAGTGGCCAAAGAAAAATCTGAGCCAATGACTATCTCCTCATTGTTTATTGAAGTAGAGCAACATGAAAGCTCAGAACCACATCTGTTCCCTATCTATGAGCCTCTCCAAAGTAGTATATACCAGGTATCCAGCTCTTGATCTTAGTGGAAAAGGGAAACTTCCTGAAACACATAACTTCCATCCTGAATCATACAGAGAATGGAATATTGACAATTTGAGTGTTGCTTAGATTCGACAAATGATAGATCTTATGTTTACAGAATACAAGCTCATGTGCCTAAGGGGAAACAATGAAATAGAAGCTTGTAAATCTATTATTCAGTGCTTTACTGGAACTTTGTTGAGATGGTGGGAAACAGAGTCATCGCCAGCAATAGTGGCAAAAATGGAAAATGAAATCTCGAAAGATGAAGCGGGAGATACCATTCATAATGTTGATGGAGATCCACAAAGCAATATGATTGGGACACTAACTTCATTCATTTTAGAACATTGGTGTGCAGGAGAACTTGAACTTGCCAATAAGCATGAGATGATTCTCATGAATATTAAATGTAATAAAATGTCTCATTATGAAGATTTTCATAGAGACTGGATTCAGAGAATATATGAGGTTAAAGATAGCAAAAATCTCTCGTGGAAACAAATTTACTTAGCAACATTGCCTTAAAAATTTGTAGTTTTTCTAAGACAACAAGATGCTTTTCAGTTGCCTTTTGAATCCTTTACTTGGGGAGAAATATACAACATCATAACAAAAGTTCTGGTAAGTTTATGCACTAGTATGAAAGTTAATAAATATGTGCAGAAGATGTCAAGATTACGAGACAACAAATCCATTTGTAACAAGTATGGTCTTGCTATAGATGACCCCATAGTAAAAAGAAGAAAAGCTAAAAAGAAGGCCAAGAATGAAAAAAGACAAGAATTCAGAAAATATCCACAAAGGAAAAGAAAAGGGACCAAGAAAGGATACTATAGATATGTGCAAAAAACACATTACTATGAACCCAAGGATATTCATTTGCAGATACATAAGAAAGATCAATGGAATAAATTGATTTGTTGGCTCTGTGGCCAAACTGGACATACCTCCAGTCACTATCCTTTATCAGAAGAATCCAAGAGAAACAGAGGAAAGAAATCCTTTGAAGCTACAAAGAAAAAAAGGACAATAAAAACAGAAGGCATGGTGCCAACCCTATGTTATAAATGTGGTTATAAGAATCACAAATATGATAATTGTCCAAACATATCATTTAGAGAATAGATACAACAACGTAAAATTTGTTCAACATCTGAATCTTCTAAAAGTTCTTCTTCATATCAAGAATTAAACATGCACATGAATGAATGTGACTGCGCTGATTTAGACAATTGTCAATGTGAATCAAGCCCTGAATTAGAAATCTCATTTGATGAAGACCATGTTTCTTAGCCAAAGGATAAGGTTCTCATGGCACAAACCATGGACGATGTAGAAACAAAGCTACTTGCCTATATCAGAACATTGGGAGAAGGAGAAATGAAGGAAAAGTTACTAGAAACTTTTCTAAGCACAATCCACAAAAATCAAGGGAGCAGTAGCAAGACTGCCTCTAAAACTGAACCAAAGGCATTATTCATCAATGCCTCATTTGAAGCAAATACAAGATCTTTCCAAAGAAGCCAACAGAACTCTAAGACCAGAACCCTCACATTAGGAGAAGTCGGCCAAGAGATTCATCATCTCAAAAAAGAGATTGTCTCTCTAAAAACATAGGTCTCTGAGTTAGAAAAAGGGAAGAAAACTGAGGATGCATATCATGAATACTACACTAACCCAAATATTGAAATATTTGAAGGTAAAAGGATGATACTATAGGATTCACCGACATGAGAGTAATGTCTATCCAGTATCAGCAACATCATGTTATGCTAGATATATGTATAAATGGTGAAATGTTTTCCCTAAGAACACTTATTGACTCCGGGGCAGATGTCAATATTCTGAATTCAAAAATAGTACATGCAAAGTACTGGGTGAAATCCTTTAGACAAGTGATTGCGTTTGGAAATAAAGATCTACTGTATGAAGTCCCTCAGGCCTCTATTTGCTTTAAAGAGCATTGCATCAAATTAAAATTTATTGTTGCACACATTCCTGTTGACTGTATTTTGGGGAATGTATTTTTAGCAGCTGTGGAGCTGCATGGATCAACCAGATTGAAAAATGGCAAGGCTGGTTATTTTATATCTGTACCAAGCTCAGATGGAAAATTACAAACAATCAAGTTACCCTTTGTCTCTACTCCCAGAGTGTCTACTATGGTACAAGCAATGCAGCAGATCGAAAAGGAAAAAAATAAAATTGAAGAGCTCAAGGAGCTAAATACCACCATAAAGATAGGAGACTATCTTCAGACTCCTATAATTAAAAAAAGGATCTCAACTCTGAGATCACAGATAGAAAAAGAATGTTGTGCTGAAGAACCAAATGCGTTTTGGCATAGAAAACAACACTGTGTAAAATTGCCCTACAAAGATAAGTATGAAGGGAAACCCTGCAAGAGCAGAGCAATCCCTATGAACGAAGAATTAAGAGATCTCTGTCAAAAAGAGATACAAAGCTTCTTGGAAAGAAGATTGATTAGAGAATCCAATAGTCCTTGGAACTGCTATGGTTTTTATGTTAATACACATTCAGAACAGTTAAGAGGTATCCCAAGACTCGACATAAACTATAAACCTCTGAATACTATCCTCTTAGATGATACTTACCCCATTCCTCACAAAGGAAATATTTTAGCAAGAATAACAGGGGCTAAAGTATTTTCTAAATTTGATATGAAATCAGGATTTTGGCAAGTGGCAATTAATGAAGATGATAAGTTTAAGACTGCTTTCAGTGTTACAGTAGGACATTGTGAATGGAACGTCATGCCTTTCGGACTAAAGCATGCCCCTTCCAAATTCAAGAAGGTTATGGATAATATTTTCAAGCCATATTTTGATTGGTTACTAGTATACATTGATGATATACTTATATTTTCTAAAAATGTCCATGATCACTTTAAACATATCCATAAATTTGTACAACTTGTCAAAACCAATGGATTGGTTCTTAGAAATAAAAATATTGAATTATTTCAGACAAGTATCGAGTTTCTTGGCCATACAATTTAAAATGGGCAGATCACTCTGCAAAACACATGCTCTAGAATTTGCTGATAAATTTCCAGACATTATCACTTATAAAACTCAATTACAGAGATTGTTGGGATGTTTAAACTACGTAAGCAACTTTTACAAAGATTGCGCCAAAGATAGGTTATTACTCAACAGAAGACTGCAAAAACATCCAGAACCTTGGTCTCAGGCCCACACTGAAGCTGTAAGAAGAATTAAAATGAAGGTAAAAACTCTTGTTATTCTTCATATCGTTGATGAATATTCTTTCAAAATTGTTGAAACAGATGCCAACAATGAAGGGTGGGGAGGAATTTTGAAGCAAAAGAAAGAAGGAAAAGAACAAATAGTTTAGTTTGTCTCAGAGACTTGGAGCCCACCTGAGAAAAACTATTCTACTATAGAAAAAGAGGTCAAAGTAGCATGGAACTGCATTGATAAATTTGATATCCACTTGATACACAAAATTTTTCTCTTAAGAACAGATGCCTCTACACTAAAGAAAGTCCTTAGTAAAGCTATAAAGAAAGCAGGAGAAGCTAAGTTCGCAAGGTGGCAAGTTCTAGTTGCAAATTTTGACTTTGAAGTCAAACACATCAAAGGCGAAATTAATTATTTGCCTGACTTCCTAAGCAGAGAATATTTAAATAAAAAAGACACTGCCATGGTGATAGTAACAGAATGGGACCCTTCCCAACATACAGAGACTCTGAGAAGTATTTCTGAAACACAGAACTGGGAAGAATATTGTTCCAAATGGAAACCAACATGGCAGCTAAGAAACACAAAAGTGCTCGATGCAAATTTGCAACCTCATTCAGATATTCAACACTTAGTACCTAAAAGGAAAGTCTACCCCGAAGGTAGCAAATGGATACATGACATGGTGTATCAAAGGAGTATGATGGCCGAAAATTTGGCTGAAGAATCCCTAAGCCAAAATTTTAGAGATATCACTGTGATTTAGATAGAAGGAAGCAACCAGAGGAGAATCTTCCATAAATATCTTGCCATAAATCAGACCAGATGGCTAGGATGGTACAACATGCTAGAAATGTGGCCACAGGGTAATCCAAGCATTATCTTCCTGGATACCATTTACAACTTTTCAAACTACAAAAAGTTGTGGTGGGACATCATGAATGTAGATGGAAAAGACGAAACTCACTACACAAGAGTGAAATTTGGGGCCACAGGGACCACACAAAGACAACGGCAAGGTGAATGGCTTCAACAATGGTGGAATGATTTCGGCCTCAACAAGACTGCTATGGATCCTCTTTTCTTCCAGCGTGACTTTCAATATGAATGTGACACTTGTGGATTTTTAACTGAATGCTGGCATTATCCATGTAAAACTGTTGGAGATGTCAATAATTATCAAGATAGTCAAATTCTTGGTTATTTTGTGAAAAGACACCATGAATGGCTAGTCATGACTGAGATTAAACACCAAATCGTCTTAAGAAAGCCTATGATTGTATGAAGAATTTATACAAAGGCTTGGGATTCTTGTAGATATTCTCAGTTAAGATTTCCCAGGACGTTACTAGAAACTTTTTCTAAGCACAATGCACAAAAATCAGGGGAGCAGTAGCAAGACTGCCTCTAAAACTAAATCAAAGGCATTATTCATCGATGCCTCATTTGAAAGAAATACAAGATCTTTCCAAAGAAGCCAACAAAACTTTAAGGCCAGAGCCCTCACACTAGGAGAAGTCAGCCAAGAGATTCATCATCTCAAAAAAGAGATTGTCTCTCTAAAAGCACAAGTCTCTGAGTTAGAAAAAGGGAAGAAAAGTGAGGATGCATATGATGAATACTACACTAACCCAAATATTGAAATATTTGAAGGAAAAAAGGATGATACTATAGGATTCACCGACATGAGAGTAATGTCTATCCAGTATGAGCAACATCATGTTATGCTAGATATCTGTATAAATGGTGAAATGTTTTCCTTAAGAACACTTATTGACTCCGGTGCAGATGTCAATATTCTGAATTCAAAAATAGTACCTGCAAAGTACTGGGTGAAATCCTTTGGACAAGTGATTGGGTTAGGAAACAAAGATCTATTGTATGAAGTCCCTCAGGCCTCTATTTTCTTTAAAGAGCATTGCATCAAATTAAAATTTGTTGTTGCAGACATTCCTATTGACTGTATTTTGGGGAATGTATTTTTAGCAGCTATGGAGCCACATGGATAAACCAGATTGAAAAATGGCAAGGCTGGTTATCTTATATCTGTACCAAGCTCAGATGGAAAATTACAAACAATCAAGTTACCCTTTGTCTCTACTCCCAGAGTGTCTACTATGGTATAAGCAATGCAGCAGATCGAAAAGGCAAAAAATAAAATTGAAGAGCTCGAGGAGCTAAAGACCACCATAAAGATAGGAGACTATCTTCAGACTCCTATAATTAAACAAAGGATCTCAAATCTAAGATCACAGATAGAAAAAGAATGATGTGCTGAAGAACCAAATGTGTTTTGGCATTGAAAACAACATTGCCGTACAAAGATAAGTATGAAGGGAAACCCTGCAAGAGCAGAGCAATCCCTATGAACAAAGAATATAGAGATCTCTGTAAAAAAGAGATACAAAGCCTCTTGGAAAGAAGATTGATTAGAGAATCCAATAGTCCTTGGAACTGCTATGGTTTTTATGTTAATAAACATTCAGAATAATTAAGAGGTATCCCAAGACTGGTCATAAACTATAAACCTCTGAATACTGTCCTCTCAGATGATACTTACCCCATTCCTCACAAAAGAAATCTTTTAGCAAGAATAGCAGGGGCCAAAGTATTTTCTAAATTTGATATGAAATCAGGATTTTGGTAGGTGGCAATTAATGAAGATGATAAGTTTAAGACTGCTTTCAGTGTCCCAACAGGACACTATGAATGGAACGTCATGCCTTTCGAACTAACGCATGCCTTTCTAAAAACGTCCATGATCACTTTAAACATATCCATAAATTTGTACAACTTGTCAAAACCAATGGATTGGTTCTTAGAAAGAAAAAGATTGAATTATTTCATACAAGTATCGAGTTTCTTTGCCATACAATTAAAAATGGGTAGATCACTCTGCAAAACACATGCTTTAGAATTTGCTGATAAATTTCCAGATATTATCACTGAAAAAACTCAATTACAGAGATTGTTGGGATGTTTAAACTACATAAGCAGCTTTTACAAAGATTGCGCCAAAGATAGATTATTACTCAACAGAAGACTGCAAAAACATCCAGAACCTTGGTCTCAGGCCCACACTGATGCTGTTAGAAGAATTAAAATGAAGGTAAAAACTCTTGCTATTCTTCATATTGTTGATGAAGATTCTTTCAAAATTGTTAAAACAGATGCCAACAATGAAGGGTGTGGAGGAATTTTGAAGCAAAAGAAAGAAGGAAAAGAACAAATAGTTCAGTTTGTCTCAGGGACTTGGAGCCCACCTGAGAAAAACTATTCTACTATAGAAAAAGAGGTCAAAGTAGCATGGAACTTCAATGATAAATTTGATATCCACTTGATACACAAAAAAGTTTCTCTTAAGAACAGATGCCTCTGCACTAAAGAAAGTCCTTAGTAAAGCTATAAAGAAAGCAGGAGAAGCTAAGTTCGCAAGGTGGCGGGCTCTATTTGCAAATTTTGACTTTGAAGTCGAACACATCAAAGGCGAAATAATTGTCTGCCTGACTTCCTAAGCGGAGAATATTTAAATCAGAAAGACACTATCATGGTGATAGTAACAAAATGGGACCCTTCCCAACATACAAAGACTCTGAGAAGTATTTCTGAAACACGGAACTGGGAAGAATATTGTTCCAAATGGAAACCAACATGGCGGCTAAGAAACACAAAAGTGCTCGATGCAAATTTGCAACCTCATTCATATATTCAGAACTTAGTACCTGAAAGGAAAGTCTACCCCAAAGCTAGCAAATGGATACACGACTTGGAGTATCAGAGGAGTATGATGGCCACAAATTTGGCTGAAGAATCCCCCAAAATTTTAGAGATATCACTGTGATGTGGATAGAAGGAAGCAACCAGAGGAGAATATTCCACAAATAGGTCTGATATGGTACGACATGCCAGAAATGTGGCCACAGGGTAATCCAAGCATTATCTTCCCGGATACGATTTACAACTTTTCAGACTACAAAAAGTTGTGGTGGGACATCATGAATGTACATTGAAAAAATGAAGCTCACTACACAAGAGTGAAATTTGGGGCCACAGGGACCACACAAAGACAACGGCAAGGTGAATGGCTTCAACAATGGTGGAACGATTTTGGCCTCAACAACACTGCTATGGATCCTCTTTTCTTCCAGTGTGACTTTCAATATGAATGTGATACTTGTGGGTTTTTAACTGAATGCTGGCATTCTCCATGTAAAACTGTTGGAGATGTCAATAATTATCAAGACAGTCAAATTCTTGGTTATTTTATGAAAAGACACCATCATTGGCTGCTCATGACTAAGATTAAACACCACATCTTCTTAAGAAAGCCTATGATTGTACGAAGAATTTATACAAAGGCTTGGGATTCTTGTAGATATTCTGAGTTAAGATTTCCAGGGACGTTACTAGAAACTTTTCTAAGCACAATGCACAAAAATCAGGGGAGCAGTAGCAAGACTGCCTCTAAAACTGAACCAAAGGCATTATTCATCGATGCCTCATTTAAAAGAAATACAAGATCTTTCCAAAGAAGCCAACAGAACTCTAAGACCAGAGCCCTCACATTAGGAGAAGTCAGCCAAGAGATTCATCATCTCAAAAAAGAGATTATCTCTCTAAAAGCATAGGTCTCTGAGTTAGAAAAAGGGAAGAAAACTGAGGATGCATATCATGAATACTACACTAACCCACATATTGAAATATTTGAAGGAAAAAAGGATGATACTATAGGATTCACCGACATGAGAGTAATTTCTATCCAGTATTAGCAACATCATGTTATGCTGGATATCTATATAAATGGTGAAATGTTTTCCCTAAGAACACTTATTGACTCCGGGGTAGATGTCAATATTCTGAATTCAAAATTAGTACCTGCAAAGTACTAGGTGAAATCCTTTAGACAAGTGATTGGGTTAGGAAACAAAGATCTATTGTATGAAGTCCCTCGGGGCTCTATTTGCTTTAAAGAGCATTACATCAAATTAAAATTTGTTGTTGCAAACATTCTTGTTGACTGTATTTTGGGGAATGTATTTTTAACAGTTGTGGAGCCACATGGATCAACCGTATTGAAAAATGGCAAGGCTGGTTATTTTATATCTGTACCAAGCTCAGATGGAAAATTACAAACAATCAAGTTACCCTTTGTCTCTACTCCCAGAGTTTCTACTATGGTACAAGCAATGCAACAAATCGAAAAGGCAAAAAATAAAATTGAAGAGCTCAAGGAGACCACCATAAAGATAGGAGACTATCTTCATACTCCTATAATTATACAAAGGATCTCAACTTTGAGATCATAGATAGATAAAGAATGTTGTGCTGAAGAACCAAATGCGTTTTGGCATAGAAAACAACACTGTGTAAAATTTCCCTACAAAGATAAGTATGAAGGGAAACCCTGCAAGAGCAGAGCGATCCCCATGAACAAAGAATATAGAGATCTCTGTCAAAAATAGATACAAAGCCTCTTGGAAAGAAGATTGATTAGAGAATCCAACAGTCCTTGGAACTGCTATGGTTTTTATGTTAATAAACATTCAGAACAGTTAAGAGGTATCCGAAGACTGGTCATAAACTATAAACCTCTGAATATTGTCCTCTCAGATGATACTTACCCCATCCTCACAAAGGAAATATTTTAGCAAGAATAGCATGGTCTAAAGTATTTTCTAAATTTGATATGAAATCAGGATTTTGGCAGGTGGCAATTAGTGAAGATGATAAGTTTAAGACTGCTTTCAGTGTTCCAGCAGGACACTATGTATGGAACGTCATGCCTTTCGGACTAAAGCATGCCCCCTCCAAATTCCAAAGGGTTATGGATAATATTTTCAGGCCATATTTTGATTGGTTACTAGTATACATTGATGATATACTTATATTTTCTAAAAATTTCCATGATCACTTTAAACATATCCAGAAATTTGCATAACTAGCACAACCACATATATCTAGGCTTAGGACACTATTGTTAGAAAATGATTCAAATCTTAGAGTTGGTAGTCCACTACATGGCAAAAAGAACCTTTTTAATAAAGTAATTAATCACAATTTCCCATTGATATTCATGGATTTTTCTCTACTTTATAAAGGAGAAGGGAATTGTGGAAAAAAAATTTACCCACCTGTCCTCATAGTTACTTACATCCATGGATTTTCTCATACATAAAGGGGAAGGGAATCATGGACAAGAATTTTGTCCAACTTTTACTCTTTGGAGCTCAATGTAGAGAACACATTTTCTCACACATAAAGGAGTCCTATACATAAAGGGGAAGGGAATTATGACAAGAATTTTGCCGAACTTTGACTTTGTGGAGCTCAATCTAGAGACGCTTGTAAATTTCACTAAATTCCTCCATAAAAATAATCTTCCTTGAAGTTTAATGCATTTTTTCTTAGGTTTGTAGCAAAACTTGTTAAAATATACTCCCTTGGCAATGAACACAAATGGCCATGGTGAATCGATAGGTTGGATAAAGGTTTTACAAGGTAACACATTAAATATAGCCAAAGTCCCATAGTACCATAGGGGTTTGGGGAATTTGACAAAGTCTCCAAATGTTATGTTGAATTTTTCCTATGGCCAAAAATTCCATGACATGCTAAAGCTGATAAAAGTTTGGGGTTGACCTCATCACTAATTCCCAAAAGTTTAGGAATTTTACTACTAGAGAAATATTATGGGTTGAACTGTCAACAAATTGTAAATTATGCAAATGGAAAATGAAACTCCCCTACACTTTTGAATTTAGTGTGTGGGTCTTGTCCCTACCTAAGTTTTATTTGCACACGGGAGTTATTATTATTTAATAATGGAAAAATATATTACTTGGAATTAATAGATTGAAAGAAATTTAAATCCCACATAGGCGAATACACATAAAGCAAAATAATTGGAGCTAACAGATGATATGGTGAGGTTGAATGGTTTGTGTGTTGACTGAATACCCCTCTTAACATGACATGTGGATCGGGTTGTTACATCATCTGCCATGTGGATTTCCTTAATAGTGTTGACTTGGCACCAAGGGTGAAAATCTTCAAATGGCATTCTCTCAATGACTTGGACTCAAATTTTAATTAAGTTTATATCACTTGAAATCTCTCAACGATTACGAGGTAATGTGTATCTCAGAAAAGTGTTTTGAGTTAAATAATAAAGTGAAAAATTGATGCCTTGTGCCCTCAATAACATATAGCTGAGGTTGGGTATGTAGTAGAATGGTATTAGAGCAAGGTTCAAACACTAAACTTGGATGGGTTAGATATATAACAACAAGGCCAATTATTAGAAATGTGATTCAAACATAGGACTTGGATGGGCTAAGAAATAGACTGCAGAGATACAATTTTCTTAGTTATGGTTGAAGACTATGGCTACATGGGCCAAAGATAGACCACAAATATAGAATTTCCAGAGAAATGGATCAGGAATTTAGTTCCTGGTGTATATCCTCTTCTTTTGATGTTTCTTGATCCTTTTCTTCCTCCTCTTCATAATCTATGTAAAATAATTTCTTCTCGGCACACTTATGACCTTTAGTGTATTTGTTATCACAATTGCAACAAAGCCCTTTTTCTCCTTTTTCTTCCAATTGTTGTGGTGTAAACCTTGTAGGTTGTGGAAGGCCAGGAGAAAAAACTCTTCCATAATTATAGTCGTGAGTGGTGGGATTCCTTGTTTCCATAATTTCACTTTCAATTTTTCTTGCCAACCTGAATGCCTTCTCCACTGAATCAGGTTCCCAAAGATGAACCTCATGTTGAATGTTATCCTTTAAAGTCCCTATGAAGACATCAATCCTTTTCTTCTCTGGAATATCATTTACCCTTATATCCAATTTTTGAAAGTCCTAAACGTGCTCTACCATTGAACCCTTTTGTTCGAGATTTATCAACTGGGTAAAGAAGGTGTTACTCTTTGTATCGTCATAATGTGCTATCATTTCTTCCGTGAAAATTGACCAAGTGACAAGTGCTTTATGAGAACAAATCCCTTTATACCATAAAAATTGATTTGGTTCTAAATATAAAGATGCAATATGTACCTTTTGTAACAGTTGAACCTCGTGTAGATCAAAATATTGCTCCATATGTAATATCCAATTTAACAGATCTTTGCCATCAAACTTTCTCATATCTCATTTTCTTGATTTCAGGAGCTTGATCTTGAAACGACTGTAACTCGGTAATTTCAGATATCCAAGTTCTGAAATTGTCTCTTCCAGTAGCCCTCTGAGTCCTCTTTCTAACCCCGCAAGTCTGATCATAATTTGATTCTCCAAGAAAGAGTTATGCCCAATCTCCTAAGATGGCCTGATTATATAATGTTTCAGGAGAGTGAACTTGTACGACATGCCACGTGTCATTGTTTCGACCTTCAGATCTGAAAAATATACACAGAACACTACAATATTTTCTGTTTCTATAACGTCTTACGAAATTTCAATTTGTTGCTCATAGAGAAAGTTATGATGATTTTCCCAAGGTCACCTATTTAGAATGTAATTCGGGAGTCTGCAAAAACCCTGACTTCCTCAGATTATATCTACAAAAAATATAGCGAGTCAAGATATGAGATTTAGGCCCAAGCTTCACTAAGATTTCAACTCAAATGGGTTTTACTTTTAGAGTCTGAACGTTTGTAGAAAAATTATTATAGCGAAAATTGCACGATGACCTATTTGAGATGAAACTTTGGAGCTTGCAAAAACCCTAACTTCCTCAGATCATATCTTCGAAAGTATAGCGAGACAAGATCTAAAATTCGGACTTGAGGTTTAGAGCGATCTCTTCTCAAACGGGTTTTTTGTTTAACTTCTAAAAATTCATAGAGAAAAAGTTAAAGCGAAAATTCCACAATTACTTGTTTGGAGTAGCGAAACCCTAGAATCCAAAGCTCTGATACCAAATGTTATAAAACCAACTCACAAAAAGATAGAAAAGATAGATAAATGCCTTAGAAATAAGCCTCTTCAAGGGGGCAACCTCCTTTACATTACAGAAATGAAAAATTCTTGGATGATACAAATGACAAGACCTCCTTTCTATATATAGGAGTCTAGGGGGTCATCATATAATCAGAGCTGACATAACAACAATAATCTAAGGGCACAATAATAACAATAGTGGGCTTCTATGGGGCACAATAATAACAATATGGGGACTACATGGGAACAAAATATAGTAAGGGGGGTCTACTAATAACAATAAGGGGTTACACTAATAGTATAGGGACCTAACACTACCCTTACTTATTGCAATGATGTATGTGATTGTAACACCAACGTGCAAGGACCATGGTTGGCTAGACCTATGATTAAACATATGTTATTTGTCATTGAAAAACTAATTAATTAACTAACACAATTTAAGGTTGGACAACCTTACGGATCCTTGGCATGAGGGAAACTTGCTTGCTCACCTATTTTATATGAATTTGCTTTAATGCATGAAGCTTGCTTGCCTGCTTGTCTTGCTTGAAAAGCCACGACCCATAACAGTTGAATAAATATCAAGGTTTCTTGTATACTCAATGGCCAATTATTTGATAAGCATTATGTGATGTGATTGGGCTTGAACTGAAGCTAACAGAGCTCATTAACGAGCGTTATAAAGTGAATAAGTGGAAACAACACCCTCACCAAAAGAGTGAGGAGGTGGTATAATAGATTGAACCACCTCCTACTAGATGAAGAGACACAATTGGAATGGGTGGTAAAAAGAGGCAGATATTTCCCATCCCTTGGGGGTTCCCTCTCGTATATTGAGAAAAGGATGAACTTAAGAGCCAAGTTGGGCTCCCATAGTTGTCGGAAAAGAAGGAGAGAATGGAAAATAGGCACACAAAGATAACATATATATTATATATTTATTATATATATATTATATATATTATATATATATATATATATATATATATATCTATATATATATTGCTAGAAGCTCTAATATTCTAAGTGGTCGGCCTTAGCTAGCTCATATTCCCCCATTTTTTTAAGCTTTGTGTTTGAACTGGTGGTCTGCTCTCTGTGACTTGAGTGGTCATCCATATGGTTATTTTTTATAACCATTAAGTTATTATCTAAGCTTGGTTGGCTTGTGTGAATTTCAATGAGTGAATGGGCCATCAATTGTTGGTTGTTGAGTTGGTGAAACACTAGAATAGAGGACTCCATGACCACCTCTGAGCTAGATACAAGGTTTGAGGAAATTCTTACACAAGGAAATGGTTCACACCAATGGGTTGAAATCATGTTCAACCCATTGGTGTGGACCCTTCCCTTATGTAATCATTTCCTCAGACCCTAGATCTGGCTCAGGGGTGGTCAACTGCAAAAAAAGGTTACAATGTAGCTAGTGTATGGTTGGTTGGAGAGTGGAAGCCCCTCCTTTATTTGCTAACCATTTCAAGCTATTCAAATAAGTATTATTAGTCATGCATGTTAAACTACAAGTTATGATATGCCTTATTGTACACATGACTAATGATTAATATTATGTCATTTATGTAAGAATGCATGATTCACTATCTAATCATGGTTGACCCAATATCTATGGTGATTATGAGTTGCTTGAGTTATGGGGATGCATCCTTCTTTTTCATTTGTAGGTTATATGATATGTCCCTAAATGGTGATCTAAAATTACTTAAGACTAAGTTGTGATTTCATAAGTTTTAGTAATCTTTATATATTTATAATTTTGGGCAGCTCACTGCCATAACCATGCTAGTGGTTTATCTTATTAGGAGTTCAATTTATGTGTTTTGTGTATGGAATAACTCTACCTCGAGAAGGTTGTTGGCATCTTTGCAATATTAGGGTGAATGTTTGCTTCAAATGCTTTCATGGTCATGATTTAACTTATGGATCTATGTGTTTGCTAATATCCTCGTGATTTACAAAGTTATTTACATGAATATTGATGGTTGCGTGATATGCTTTAGCTAACCTATTATGTTATGCGATTTCTACAATGTAACATGTTGTGAATATCATGGTTCATTGCCTTGTTGAAGGTTGTAGATTCCCTCTTGAGGGAAGTAATCAGGTGTTATGTGATGCTTGAAGGATTCATCTCTATTTATTTTATGCTTTTTTGAAGGTCAAGCGAGCATTTTGTAGTTATGTACATCTATATAATGTTGTATTATCATGAGCTTCGTTGAGGAAGCATGATGAGCAATTCTCTTGTGATATCTAACGATGGAGCCATTTCTTGACCTTACTTCAGTATTTGGGACAAGGAAAGTTGATAAGGTCACCTAGCTATTATGTTCATGGTATAAATTCTTGGTGGATCAATGCTTATGTATGGATCTTTATCCTTGGAAAATTTGATGCTCTAGGAAAGGCCTTGTCATAAGGAAACATTGTTCTAAAACCTTTAAGTTTCCCTTCTACAAGTTTGGAATAGAACTATGTTTTCCATCCAGGTCTGAATACCTTCTCAATTCCCCAATATGAGATTATATCCAGCCATGTGAAGGATCTAGATATCTAATTGGCTAGCAAATGTATCTAGATATCCGGGCATCCAGCCAGCCAACAGTTGTGCACTATTTGAAAAGGATCGGATTTGAATGGTGTTGGATTTCATGTAAAGTATAGTTTATCTGGGTTGGGCGCTGCTTGGGTGGAACACTTGCATGAGGCTAGATATATGGGGTGGGCTCCACAAGAGTGATTATCAGTTGTAGGCTGAATTCCCTCACAAGCGTAAATGTATCCAGGATATCCGAGGGTGAAGGCATGGTGCATACTTGTGAACCCTAGATGTGGGCGAGGACCAGATATATTTGAATGTGCATAAGTGATCTAGAGGGTCTGGGGAGGATGTAATCGGAGCAAAATCCTATGCATCTGAATTTCCCCTCAGAATCGGATATAATGCAATCTGTAGAATTATCGAACAAGTTCGGGCCTTTATGGGATCCATGAAATTATCATGAAGTGGCATAAGCACCAGGAAGGCACAACGATGGTCTCATTGATGCCATGTAGATGTTAGAGGTGATGTGGTAAAGCCACATGGATGCCACATGGCAATTTCATGTTGATGTGGCAAGAGTTAATTGGTCAAACTTTAAATGGGGATAACTTTTAGTTTGAAAGTCATATCGAGATTCACGAGAAAGATTTCGATGAGATAAATGTGACAGTGACAAATTTCTTGAGTTTTGATGAAGAAGTAAAAAAAAAAAAATTGTAACCCCGACTTCACCATAGACCATGAGGGATGGGTTAAGTTATAAGTAATACCTCCCATAGCCTGATGGAGTTTAAGGGCTAGGAGGGAGTGTTACAAATTATTCAATTAAAATGGTTCATGGTATGATGATCTTGATGAAAGGTGTTTGAATTGGGATATTATACAAACTGTCGACGAAAGTTGACCTGAGTGGATGCAATAGTGCAGTCATTCCTATAATTAATGAGTTAGTCTCTTGTTTAGTTAACGAAACCATGATGTGACATTAGAGGATGGGTATATCAAGGAAAAAGTTCTTTGATCTATGCAAAAGGAAAGATATTATTGAAGGCTAACCTAGTACCCCCTGGAAGTTGATTTCTATGAACATTATATTTATGGGAGGCAAAATTGTGTTATATTCCCATTTATTGCTACCGACAAGAATGGAATCATATAACTAGTTCATACTCATGTATTTGGGCCAATGCCAGTACAATCACTAGGTGGATCTCTTTATTATATTTCTTTTATTGATGATTTATCTTCGATGACATGGTTGTATTTCTCGAGGAAGAAAGGTTTCTAGGAAATTTAAAGAGTTCAAATAACTTACGAAAAACTTTATAGATAAGAAGCTAAAGGTAATGAGAACTCACAATGGAGGTGAATTATGTGGTAAAGAGATTAACCAACTCTACAAACAACATGGAATAGTACACCAAATGACTACTCCATAGACCCCTCAAAAGAAAGTGGTTGTTAGGAGAATCAATAGGATGTTGATGGACTAGGCAAGGAGCATGATCAATAATGCAACATCAACACAAGAATTCTTGGCAGATACAAACAACATTGCATGTTATCTACTAAATAGGTCTCCTTCATCAACGTTGGCTAACACGACTCCACATGAAGTATGGTTTGGTAAAATTTCGTCACTCACACATCTTGAGATCTTTGGTTGTGATGATTATGTCCATGTTCTAAAAGAGAACAGGGAAAAACTGGATAACCAAGTAGTCAAGTGTATTTTTATCTATTACATGGATGGAATGAAACAATATAAGTTGTGGGATTTGGTGACAATGAAAATAACTTATAGTCAAAATGTAGTCTTTAGGAAAGTTAGGTGCACTTCGAGGACTGAAGAGATCGCAGAGGCCTGGACTTAGTAGGGAAAGTGGCTCCCTCTCTATGATATGTGTGAAGGAAAGTTTCCTTCACCTAGCCAAATGCAAGTGAGTTAACAGTTTTCCCCTTGTGGTATCATGGCTTGGACAAGGGGTGGCCAGCTGTAGAAAATTCAGGTGCAATTAAGCATATGGTCGGGTGGAAAAGTGTCCTTAAAAGATCAATTTTCAACTTGAAATTTTAGATAAGTGTTTCCTCTATTCACATGATTATTGCTCATTTGCTCCTTGAATTTGTTGGTAAAATTACAGAGGAAAATTTGTTTATATAAATATGGCATATATTCATATTCATGTAAAGATTAAAGTTATGTTTGAGGTTAATATATAACTCTGTATGAATGTATGTTACACTGAATTTACAAGAGCTCTTCGGAATAAATTGATGTTTGAAGTGCATAAATTAATACATAATCCTCTAGTGTATTCATTCCATAAGTAACCTCTGGTGAGTCTACATGTTTAAATGTTTACTCCTACCTATTTCTAAGAAATGCATAAATAATGGGTAGTAGCTCCTAGTAAATATGCTTATTTACATTTGATTCCTATGTATTTTGGTGCAAACACTTGCTTAAATTATGGTGGGCAATAACTCTCAATAATTATGTTTATTTACTTGAGTATAAATAATGTCAAAAAGTTGTGGGAAATAACTATCGGTAATTATTTTTATTTACGTGTGTATGAGTAATGTCTAAAGTTGTCCCTTTCCTCGTAATTGAATTTAAATCTTCAAATATATAAGTTCATATGAATTTGAGAAAGGTTGGAATAAAATCTAGAGTTAGTAATAGAATTAGTTACAGTACAATGTTTTCCGTGGGATTTGTTCAAATCTTCCACAGTGTAACTTAGTACGAAGATTCTTCAGTTACGAGACTCGGAGCACTTCTCCGAGTTTTGGTGAGCTTTGAGCCACATCTCTTCGACTGACGAAAGATAATACTGAATCTGTCTGCTTGACTGTCAGATGTTTGTCCCCTCATTTTCCTATATAAGGAAGGAGTAAGGCTCATTCTGGGCATTCAGAGTGTGAGTGTGATTTTGGTTATGTTTTTGAGTTTTTGAGTCCGAGAAGGAAGTTCTTGCTTCCATCTCTTTAGAGTCGGATCTGAGAAGCTTGCGCATCAGAGTGAGAGCTCTGGTGAGAACCTAGAGTGGTTAGATTCTTAGGTTTTTGAAGTCTGTATGTTCTTGGAAATTTCAAGTTCTAAGACAGAGTCTGTGAAAGGCCAGGAAGCCTTCAGATAACTTCTTGCTTGACAAGTCGCAACATCTGATAAATGCCTAAATAGTCTATCTCTGAAAAGGAGCTTCAGAAATTCTCTCTGAATTTGTAAAGAAACTTCGGCATAAATATATGAGTATCCATTTTCTGAGCATGATACATTTCGCTTGAGTACATTTTTTTTCATGTGTTAAAACTGTTTGTTGAGGTAGTATCTATGAGATAAGAGGTTCACTTGAGATTTGTCAGAGGTTCGTCGAGGTTTGAGGAACACCAGTCTGTTAAAGGCAGGAGGCCGTGTGAAGGACGCTAGAGTGTGAGAGTCCAAAGGTCCGTGTACAGGTTCGTGTAAAGGTTCGTGTATTGATCACAAAGAAGATACTCAACGAGAGCAAGCTTTGCGTCTGAAGCCCCTCGAGAGCAAGCTTCGCGTCTGAAGGCCCTACAACAAATTGGTATCTGAGCTAGTAACGTTTGGTTCATTACGGTTAGTACTGAAAATCTCTAAGTCTCTAAAATGGATAATTCTAGAATATCAGTCTCTTATAGACAGCTTGAAGCTGAAGAAAACCCATTAAGAGATATGTTTTCTTCATCATCTAAAAGGGTTATAAATTTTGCAGAACTTTAATATTTTGAAAGTCAGCCTGCACCTAAGTGGTGTCTGCCCAGTGTATCCTCGTCAGAAGTATATGCTGACTTATCTGTGTTTCATCTTAAAGTTGTAACTAGAATATATATCAAAGAAAGTATTAGTCAAATACAAGAGAACTCAGATTCTGTACAAACACTTTCTCTTCTTGACACTAAGAAACTTCAGGCTGAATCCAAAAGACTGGGAACCAAATATTTTCATCTAGGGTGCATAAGGATAAAGATCAATCCCTTAGTCCATAGAGGACTGAATAATTTTGTTCTTATCGCAGTCAGAGATCTGACACATAACAAGTATTCAGATTCATTGATAGGAGGAACGATTGCTCCATTATCAAATGGACCAGTATACTTTGATTGCTATCCCAACTTTTCTATATATACATTTGATGAGCACATCAAGGATATTTTACAACTACGGATTCAAACAACAGGGTTTGATATAAAGAAAAAGAGAAATAATATTGCCATTCAAACTCGTGGTTGTTTTAGACACACAAATGCGCTCTATCCTGCAGTCCTCCATGCTCCCAACAAAGAATCCAAATCTAGTGTGGTTGTTCTAACAGATACCCAGAATCAAAAGATAAAACATCATATTATAAAATGGGAGGACCTAAATTTCCTAGAACATTGGTTTGTTGATAACCCCAAACCTCCAACATTGCAAAAGATTACTTCTGTTGATATACAAGAAGGACCATCATCTGTTGTAGTATCCTTTCCTATAAGATCTACAATAGATCACAAAAGAATTGATTTAGCTTGCAAAGCATCATTCATGTATATTGATCCACAAGTAGTAGATACTGCCAGTTCTTTTACACCATCTGTAAATTGCCCTCATATAGATCTATTTGAATATGCCCAGATTGTAAATTTTTCATCCTTGCAAGTCATTTGCCCAAGCTGTAATCAAAAGATAAATATCAGTAGCCTTGCTGATTCTGTCATACATCAGAACCACCATCCAAGGACAGGAGTATCTCCTCCTACAACTTTTGTCACTCCGTGTCCAAATCCTAAGTGTTCTGAAATACCTTTCCCTTATGATACTAATCATGTATCAATGATTCATGAGCTTCCATGTTTGGAAAATGAAGACCCATGCCTCAAAGACATGTTTAGCAAAATGCGTCCTACTAGTATGCCTCGCTATGGTCTAAGATATCTGGAACAACTTGATGAAATAATTCCTCAATCCAGATTTGACAACTTTGTGTTTACTGATTGTAAAAAGCCGTCAAAACTAGAAATGCACAAGTTCTTTTCAATTATGGAAGGATGTAGGAAGCATACAATTGATCATCAATGGATGAAAAATATGCTTAATTGGGATTTATACACTCATCCCGACGCTGAAAGTTTTGACCTTACCACTCCATACCCAACAAAAAATTAGATTATCCCATGAATGGAAAACATACATGCAGAAGAACAATGTTTGGTTGTCTTTTTATGAATGGAAGAGGAAGCAAGAAAATACAAATGTACAAATGGAAAATGCTAAATCATCCTCAGTAAAACATTCTTGGACTGCCATAGATGGCAGTAAAATTGAAACTCCTACCACCTTCCGTCCTTACAAAGGCATTGTATTAGGAGAAGCATAGAACAGTGCTAAAGCCATTCCACTGGTCATAAAAGATGACAGTGCCCTTGGCATTGATGGTAGGATACAGAAAGGTAGTGAATAGATAAAATGGACAAATACAACAATTAAAGGGCTAGAAATGAATTGTGCAAAGTCTATTGATGTTCAAAAGGATTTTGACAGTATACAAGTCTCTGTAAATAGTATTAACAGAACTCTAAATGATGTGAACTATTCCACTATTGTATTGAAAGGTTTTGTTAAAGAATCCTTAACAAGGATAGAAGATGTTGACAGGAAAGTAGATATGGGAAAACAATCTACTCAGGAATCTATTGAAGAACTGTCTGAAAAATTTGATAACCTTCATATAGCCCCCAAAGACAAACCGATTCCTATTTTTTCTCTATTCAAGAGATCTGTAAATATTCAACATCCTGTTAAGCCTGTTGATAGATTTCCTTCTCTCTTCCCTAAAGAAGTGGCCGAAGAAAAATCTGAGCCAATGACAATCTCCTCACTGTTTATTGAAGTAGAGCAACCTGAAAGCTCAGAACCACATCTGTTCCCTATCTATGAGCCTCTCCAAAGTAATATATACTAGGTATCCAACACCTAATCTCAGTGGAAAAGGGAAACTTCCTGAAACACATAACTTCCATCCTGAATCACATAGAGAATGGAATATTGACAATCTGAGTGTTGCTCAGATTCGACAAATGATAGATCTTATGTTTACAGAATACAAGCTCATGTGCCTAAGGGGAAACAATGAAATAGAAGCTTGTAAATCTATTATTCAGTGCTTTACTAGAACTTTGTTGAGATGGTGGGAAACAGAGTCATCACCAGCAATAGTGGAAAAAATGGAAAATGAAATCTTGAAAGATGAAGTGAGAGATATAATTCATAATGTTGATGGAGATCCACAAAGCAATATGGTTGGGACACTAACTTCATTCATTTTAGAACATTGGTGTGCAGGAGAACTTGAACTTGCCAATAAGCATGAGATGATTCTCATGAATATTAAATGTAATAAAATGTCTCATTATGAAGATTTTCGTAGAGACTGGATTCAGAGAATATATGAGGTTAAAGATAGCAAAAATCTCTCGTGGAAACAAATTTACTTAGCAACATTTCCTTCAAAATTTGTAGATTGTCTAAGACAACAAGATGCTTTTTAGTTGCCTTTTGAATCCTTTACTTGGGGAGAAATATACAACATCATAACAAAAGTTCTGGTAAGTTTATGCACTAGTATGAAAGTTAATAAATCTCTGCAGAAGATGTCAATTCTAGCAGACAACAAATCCATCTGTAACAAGTATGGTCTTGCTTTATATGACCCCATAGTAAAAAGAAGAAAAGCTAAAAAGAAGGCCAAGAATGAGAAAAGACAAGAATACAAAAAATATCCACAGAGGAAAAGAAAAGGGACCAAGAAAGGATACTATAGAGATGTACCAAAAACACATTACTATGAACCGAAGGATATTCATCTGCAGACACATAAGAAAGATCAATGGAATAAATTGATTTGTTGGCTCTGTGGCCAAACTGGACATACCTCCAGTCGCTATCCTTTATCAGAAGAATCCAAGAGAAACAGAGGAAAGAAATCCTTTGAAGCTGCAAAGAAGAAAAGGACAATAAAAACAGAAGGCATGGTGCCAACCCTATGTTATAAATGTGGTTCTAAGAATCACAAATCTGATAATTGTCCAAACATATCATTTAGAGAATAGATACAAACAACGTCAAATTTGTTCAACATCTGAATCCTCTAAAAATTGTTCTTCAGATGAAGAATTAAACATGCACATGAATGAATGTGACTGCACTGATTCAGACAACTGTCAGTGTGAATCAAGCACTGAATGAGAAATCTCATTTGATGTCGACCATGTTTCTTAGCCAAAGGATAAGGTTCTCATGGCACAAACCATGGACGATGCAGAAACAAAGCTACTTGCCCATATCAGAACATTGGGAGAAGGAGAAATGAAGGAAAAGTTACTAGAAACTTTTCTAAGCACAATGCACAAAAATCAGGGGAGCAGTAGCAAGACTGCCTCTAAAACTGAACCAAAGGCATTATTCATCAATGCCTCATTTGAAAGAAATACAAGATCTTTCCAAAGAAGCCAACAGAACTCTAAGACCAGAGCTCTCACATTAGGAGAAGTCAGCCAAGAGATTCATCATCTCAAAAACGAGATTGTCTCTCTAAAAACACACGTCTCTGAGTTAGAAAAAGGCACTACAATAAAACAGGAAATTTGCGCCATATTTAGCACCAGATTTTAGTGCATTTTTTTCTCAACTGGGATGAGCAGCCTGGCGCTAAATTTGGCTCTATTGTACAATTTTTAAAGCATCATTTTTTGCACCAAATTTTGGATCTTTTTTTACACCAAATTTTCCATCAGTTTTTGCATCATATTTTGCACCAAGCATTTGGTTTTACAACAATTTTTTCTTCTAGTTTTGTGCCATTTTTTGCATCTATTTTTGCATCATTTTTTTCTTCCTCTTTTGTGGCGTTCTTTGCTTCTAGTTTTGTGTCATAATTTGCATCGATTTTTACACCATCTTTGGCATCTAATTTAGTGTTTTTTTACATCTAGTTTGTGCCAATTTTTGCATCACGTCTTATGCCATTTTTTGCTTCTAATTGTGTACTTAGTTTTACATCTATTTTTGTGCCAATTTTTCTGCCTTTTTCTACACCATTTTTTCCATCCAATTTTGCACCATATGTTGAATCTGATTTAGTGCCAAAAATTTCATGCATTTTTGCACCATTTTTTGCATCATCCTATTTTGCACCATATTTTGCATCTAATTTTGCATCATTTGTTGCATCCAATTTAGCATCATTGTTAACACCATTCTTGCATCCAATTTTGCATCGTTTTGAGCATCTAAATTTGTATCCTCTGTTGAACCATGTGTTGCATCCACCTTTGCATCCCATTTCGTGTCTATTGTTACGTTCAATTTTGAGCCATTTTTTTTGTCTGCTTTTTCATTTGTTTTTGCACGAAGTTTTGAATGATTTGTTGCACCTCATTTTATGTCCAATGTTGCATCTCAATTTGCATCCAAATTTGAGCCATTTTTATGCCCATTTTTGCACCATTTTTCTTCTTGTGTCCAATTTTGCACCATTTTTTATGTCCAAATTTGCATCCTTTTTGGTATCCAATTTTGCATCCTTTTTGGCTTCCAAATTTGCATCCTTTTTTCTGCCACATTTTGTGTCCACATTTGCATCTCATTTTGCACCTAGATTTTAGTTTGAATTTTCATCTAGTTATGCATCATTTTTGACATCCTTGGTTTCACCCTTTTTTAGTCCCATTTTGAATCTTGTTTTGTGTCTTTTCTTACATTCTTTTTGCACCCAATTTTGCATCCTAATTTTACACCATTCTCTGCATCCACATTTTTGTGTCCATTTTTGCATCCTTGTTTGCGCCCAATTTGGTATCCTTTCATATGCCATATTTTGTTCCCTTCTTTGTGTCTAGTGTTGCACCCTTTTTTAATTTTACTTTGAAACCATTTTTGTGTCATTGTTTGAATCTTGTTTTGATAGCTAGTTTAACATCCAATTCTACTCCCAATTTTGCATCCATGGTTACATCCACTTTTGGCTTGCTTTGCTAGAGTTTTACTTTTATTTCCATTTATGACCCCCTCTATGGGTTCATTTTACTAATTTCATTTACATAGTGAAATATATTAAAGTTTGTAAATATCATTTTGATGTAGGATTTAATGCATGGTTAGATGAACATAAAACCCTCTCAGTTTATCCCGAAAACCTAGGACAGGCCAATTAAGATAAAGGTTGTTCTAAGGCTTGATATTCTTAGTAGATCAAGATGTAGAGTATAGATTAAGAAAAAGAGAAGGAATTATTGTGAGTCCTTGCATGCAGGTCCTTGGAGTTTTTAGTATAGCTAGGAAGCACTCCTAGCTAGCTCCAAAGCTTGGTCCTACACATAAGAGAGAGAATAAAGCACCCTTCACAGCATAATATCTTGATAATCGAAACTATCATAAATATATGAATATTATTGGATAAATAAATATAAACCAAAATCCCATTAGTTAAATAGAATAAGTAAAGAATGAATAGAAAAATATGGAAGGAAGAACAATTGATCTATATTAATAAAGGAGTTGGAGGAAAGTTACAACAATCAAATGTAGTTGCAACAACACCTACCCCAACTCCTAGCTCCAAAACTCTCTCTCTCAACATAGATCTCATCAGTGTGACAATACAAGAATTCCCATCATTTTCTCAATGGCCAAGCCTCCAATATATAGGAAAATGAAGGATATGAAGATTTCCCAAATTCCTCATTAGTTCAATTTGAGAAAAATCTTTTGGGTGAATAATGATTCCTCATATAAAAATGGCCTTTTCCACTTTTTATATGCTTTTGTGCTTAGGAAAAAGCTTCCCCATGCTTTATGGCTCTTTCCCTCTTTTGTATGCCTTTATTTTTTAGGAAAAAGCTAAAGATCAGGATAAAGAGATCACATTCCACCATATGAGTTTCCGAAAGAGAACAAGAGTGTCAAATTCAAATTCTAGTTTGCTTATGTTTTAGTTTTTTTTTTAATATATATTTAGTTTTAGTATTTTTTTATTTTCTAAAAAAATATATTTAGTTTTTGGTAT
>APFE031564016.1:0-17532 GCA_000404065.3 Pinus taeda
CCTCCAAAAACTAGCCCGTTCATTATGGGGAGACAGGCTTTTATAGATGGGGGGAGAGGAGATATGCATTGTATGTGGACACATTCTCAGTTTTTGGTAATGTCTCATAATAGCTATTGAGTTGAGTTGCCTTGGATAGAAAAGCCGACGGTCGACTGCTTTTGTGGGTTTTTTCCTTTAGGGAACTGGATGAGTCACGGAGGAAAAAGCATTCTAGCATGCGCTGGCCAAAAATCATGCCCAAACTGTGTGGCGCGGGCCATGCTCTGGGACAGAGCGTCTATGGGCGCGCCCTCTTTGTAGGGACTGAGCCATTAGCGCGGGTTAAAACACTGTGGACCCGCGCTAATGGGAAAAGGGCATTTTCCAAGGTTAATCTTCAGAGGGTGTCTTCAGGGTTATTGAACTTCATACTCAGGAGACCTCAATGCAAGTGTTTTCAAGTTATGTCACTGATCACAGGTCCGTAAATGTGTCCTCCAATGTGTGACAGCGGGGGGTTAACAAGGACGGTGACCAACGGTGACAAATTACTGCGTAACACTATGTATGTGCATTTTGTAGTTGTGATATCGTGACATGTGTACTCGTTGTGTTGTACTCTTTGTAGTACATGTATTGTGTTGTGTTGCACACCAGGTGTAGGTACATGTATTGTGTGGTGTTGTACATCGGGTATAAATGTATTGTGTTGTGTTGTACACTGGGTTTAGGTGTATGAGTGGTATGTCAGGTGTAGGTGCATGTATTGCATGGTGTTGTATGTCGTATCTGGTTGTTTGTGTGTGATGCACACTATGTGTATGTGCACATGGTTGAGGAGAAGGCACTGGGTGTTTGTTGGGTGTGGCAACCAATTCGGAGTGCATACAAAATAAGGACAAAGGTAGAAGATAGGATTGATTAAATGATAAGTATCAATATTTTATTTCAGTTTTATTATGCATGTGATTTATGATTATCATCTATGATGATTATATGTGATCTATGATTCTGGTTTATGATGGTTACATGTGATTTATGATTTTGATCTATGATGGTTGTGTTTTGAGCTAACCTGATGTGATATGTTTATACATGATGATTTGGTCAAAGATGTTAGTTTGACTTGTTGTGACAAGAAGCGAACCAAATTGCAAGTATACCTTATTGATGAGCCACCAATGAGGTATGATTTGAAGTTACTTCAATTTATTTTGAATCTAATGGAAGTTATGTGCTTGGTATAGGAAGAATGGAAATTATTGGTTGGGTGGTTGAAATCGACTGCAAGAATTCTTGTAGGGTCAGTGAAAGGAATTGGAACACGCAACAATATGCTGGTAAAGCGCTTCAGGAACAGGGTCATTGTGGGACACTAGTACCTAACATTGTCCATTGATTTCCATGTGCATGTTATGACCATTTAAGGCAGGGATATGCCTTGGTTTTTGTATCTCCCGATGCGAGGAAGCCTTGCCAAGGGATGGAATGCTCGGGATGGGGGTGCCAATAGAATTTGGAAGGTGAGTGACTGCATAGAAGGGGGTGACCGGATTTTCCGAGGGACAATATAGTAGAGAAGGGAAGACCAGGGATATTTTTTTTGGTCATTAGAATTTCCAAATGGAATCAAATGCACATTGGGAGTGTGCTCTAGAACAATGAGTCGGTAATTGTTCACTGAGAGGAAAAGTGGCGCATGATTGCAGTGCTGGACATTAGGTGCATATTTGAACTTGCAGTGGATATTGGACTTCCTAGGAAGGAGGTGAATCCTGGTATTACTTTGAGGGTGGAGATGTGAGCCTCTAGATTCCCTTGTTAAGGATGCAGTCATCGTATCCTTTTATTTGTTGGTTGAGAAAATGTGCATATGTGTAAATGTGTGTATTACTGTAAATATTGTATCAAGCTAGATTTATAAAGCTCCATAGACAATATGATTATTTGTTTTGTGAAGCAAGTGCGTATGTGTGTATATGTGGTTATTATTGTATATATCGTAATGAGTTGTGTTATAAAGCTCTAGTAAAAGGTATTTTTGTCATGTTTTAGCATATGATCATTGTAAATACTGCAACGAGCTATATTATAAAGCTCCAAGGGAAGTATGTTTTGTTTTCAATAGCCTTGTTGGTTATAGGTGTCATTGAACATAGAAGACAGTGTTCCCCCAAGGGGGAGGGTTCTGTAACATCCCTGGTTAAAAATCCATCTAAAAAAAAATATAAGATTGCGATTATGGGACACACATTCCAAGATGAATGTTGGGAAAGACATCCTAGTGGGTGCTCATTTCAGTTATTATGGCTAAAGAAAATTCACAAAGGCAATGACAAAGGCTTTGGTAAGGCTTGAGGCATTTATTGGCATTTTATTTACGAAAATAATGGAAATTAGGAGAAAAGAGAGGTGAAAGGTCACAGGTTGCATGTGAGGAGGAAAATGAAGCAAAATGATGAAAATTGAAGAAAATAGAGGCCTCCTTAATAAAAAGGCTTATGAGGATTAGTGGGTGGGCTTGGTCAGTTCAGTTTTGGAGCTCTCTCTCTATTCTCTCTCTCTCTCATACTCTTGGACACTTAGAGTTTTCTTGGGTAACTCTTGGAGGATGTGGCATACTTGGATTTTTGGAGAAAGAAGGAAAATGAAGAGTAGGAAAGTGTCAGAGGACATCTGGATCAATGACTACAATGAGTTTTGCTTGAAGATACAGAGTTGCATGTATGTTTTCCTCACTAGTTTTGGCATGCATGGCATATGCATGTGGTTTGTTGGTTGTGAAATGTCATTAGCATGGAGGATGACCGAGATTGACAATGGATTTCATAGCCTTTCCATTTCTTGGATAGCCATGGTGATTATGGATTTGTTTTCATTTTTTTGTTTTGGTTGGTTATCATGTTTCCTTAGCTTGGGTTGAGTCATTAGTCCTAGAAGCCCTAGTTGGACAAATGCTCTGGAAGCCCTGTAACAACTTGGGTTGAGTTACTAGTCTTGGAAGCCTTGGTTGGAAAAATGCTCTGGAAGCACTTGGTGGGTTGAGTTGCTAGTCCTGGAAGCCTTGGTTAGACAAACACTCTGGAAGCACTTGGTGGTTTAAGTTACTAGTCTTGGAAGCCTTGGTTGGAAAATTCTCTAGAAGCCCGTAAAAGTTGTGGGTTGAGTTACTAGTCTTGGAAGCCTTGGTTGGACAAACACTTTGGAAGCATTGGAAGGCTTGGATAGAGACCAATCTGATGATGGTTTTGTGATGTCCTATCGTGAGGTGGAATCATTGCTTGATGGGTTGAGGTGGATGGCCTCTAGAAGCCCTAGATGGTTTTTGATCGATGTGTTCTATGAGATCCCACATTCATGCTTAGAATATGGCACAAGGGTGAATGGATGAAGAGAGCTTTGGCTCAGTCATCTATGGTCGGGTGGAATATGGAAGTCCCATCCCAGGTTTGTATTTTGCATCATCAATATGAAGTTATTTCTCCTTGTACTTCTATGAGTATTATACTAGTTATATGTGGTTTATATAGTTGTGATTTCATTGGTATTTCTGCTACTATTATGCTGGTTATATATATGTTTTATGATAGTAGCTATGTATGAATCTCATCATTTTTTTACTGGTAAATGAATGAATAATGTATCTATGACCTAATGGATGAAATGATAGTTGATGTGTTGAGGCATCAATGTTTCTTAGTGATTCTCAGCTAAGTATGAGACCCCTATGCTCAGATATGTTATTTACACATGTAGATTACATATTTGTGATACATTTGATGAAATGTATGTCATGACTAATAGGGGTCCAGTCAAGATCTTATTCAAGTAATTGCATTTTGCACTATCATTTCCTTGTTATCTTATTGTTTCGATGGTGACAAAAACATTCTGGGCAGTGACTTGGGCTTTGAGCCTGAAAAAGTGGCTCAAATATCGGGGACGTTGGCACAACATTGAGAAAAATAGTCCATGTATGTTGGCATGCCTTGTCATGAGAGCATACAGAGCCTCTTGGATGATCGCAGGCCTATAGTATGGGAGCGTCCAGGGGTCAAGTGGTCCAAAATATCAGTGGGACCTAGGGGCTGGTTGGCAGAAAGGTTGGGTTGGTTCCTGGGGTCCTATTGCTGATGTTGAAGGTTTTTATGGTGCGTTTTCGTCGGTTCCACTTCCTTAACATGACTTAGGAGGTCAAATCATATCATAGTAACTTCTCGTCACATGTTTACCCTAGCTGGTCGATTACTTGGGTAGATGTGGGAGGAGGGTGTTATAGTTGGGGTTGGGTTTGTGTATTTATAAATTTTACCTCTGAGTTTGGGATTCTAGATGCAGTCATTTTGTCCGGTCTTAGAATGTCTTATAACCAATTAGAAGTTTATAAGTGGGGTCGTTACTAGGGTTTTCGCGTCTACGGTACAGAATATATGGAGTCTCCCTCAATGCAAGGTTTGTGTCATGAGTGTTGCTGAAGATATCATGGGTTGGTGCTCTAGCCCTAGTGAGGTTGAATTTGGTTCCATCTCGTGTTTCTTTACAGGTAGAGGTAAATTTGGCAGTTGCTTTAGGTGTGCCTCCCTATTGCTACCATGCTACCTAGGGAGCATATGCATTGTAGGAGAGGGGGCATGGGAAGTACTCTGTAGGCATAGTGAAGAGCAAGGGTTTTCACTCACGATTCCATACCAAATATTTCAATGCAATGCTGCCAGAAAAAAGGAGGGAAACCCACAAATTAGAAACTCAAGCTAGGGTGCAGAGGCAATCCTACTTTGATTCAGAAATCATGGAGGATATGTCTACATGGATTTTCGACCTCGACCACACAATGGGAAGCAAGAAGAAATACTTGGATTAAGTGGCCTTGCATTGGCAAATGAAAACCTTGTTGGGGTTGTTTCTGAAGGGTAAGTAATGCAAGAGCATCCAGCTCAACAATTTCATTGTATTCTAGTTAACTTAGGGGGTCTTGTGTTTTCAAGGAAGTTGGATTCCTATGTCTCAAATTAATGTAATTATTAAGGTTTTGAGTAATTTTAATGAGAGATATTAAGAATAGGGATTAATTAAGTATTGTGAGGCATATTTGTAAATGTTCTCAAATGTTGGGGAACATGAGAGAATTAGGACAGTTGAGAGTTCATAGAGATTGATAGGTCTAGAAATTAATTGTAAAAGCTTAGATTAGGAATTAGTTGATGATTTTGTGGATTAGAGAGGATCCTTAGAGATAAAGAAGATATTTTAGGATTTTGTTGAGAAGGTTATGGATCTAAACCAGGAATTGGTTATAGAATCCTTTTGTATATAAGCCTAAAAGGCATAGAAGAGGGTTCACTAGATAGGAATTAGTTTGAGAGTTAGATAGGTTTGATTGTAAGCCTACATGTAGGAAAGGGAAAGGCCACTGATAAGAAAATCAAGTCAGAGAGAGACAGAGACTCATGATGTAATTATTTGTTTATATATACACTGAGATTTCGATTCTTGGGTGTGTGATGTGTGTTGATTGATGGAATTATAGATTGTGTGTGAATTAGAAGTAATTATGTAAAACATAGGGTTGTAGGTATGAAGAACCAGAGATCAAGTGCAGGGAGAGTGTATCGGGTTTACACGCATACAATATTGGAGAAACCTTAATGTTACAGTGAAGATATACCGTAAGGGTTCTTAAAACCTAAGGAGTTACGTAGCAGAAGTGTAAAAGTGCGAAGGAATGAAGAACGAAGCTAAAGATTGGAATTAAAATAGTTGAAGATTGGAAGGCGAGAACTAATACACAGGCAGAAATCGAAACAAATGGACTATTACACAGTATAGACAAAATAACGTAGCAACGGAGCACAGTCATTGGATCAATCAGATCAACGAACGAGAGTGATGGAGATAGACGGCCAAGATTAAGTCGC
Organism: Pinus taeda; assembly: GCA_000404065.3. Taxonomy (NCBI): domain Eukaryota; kingdom Viridiplantae; phylum Streptophyta; class Pinopsida; order Pinales; family Pinaceae; genus Pinus; species Pinus taeda. Next base: position 5,898 of record APFE031564016.1, read on the forward strand.
GTAGAATAAAGTTAAGAAGATGGATGGCAGATATTAAAACCATGTGCAAAATAGTGGAGCAGTCTACGAAAATTGTAAGTGGTATCTCGCGTGCCCTCAAAACAGTAAACGATATTTCTATGAGTTCACGTGATTATCCTTATTGGTTGACACGTAGCACCTGGAGGAAAGAGAAAACCACTTTTCTCACGTGCTCCCAGGCTAATATCGATCATGCATGTTTTCTGCGCGAGATTATGCGATCACCGTTTGATTGAAATAGGAGAGATAAACGGTGGAGATTTTCTGGGTAAGTTGATGATCGGGTGACGCAACGACTTTTGGATTAAGGAATGAGATCGACGGTGAAGGTTGAATGCGCTAAAGGTTGAGCGTCGAGAAATGTCTAATGCCATGAGAATCAACAGAAAGGTAAGGTTTAAGTGTTATATAAAATATTTATATTATATGAGAATTATAATAGAAATAAGCATAATTAATGATTATGGGTTAAGTGAGGTTTAACCAAAGTCCTAAGACCATGGTATAGTTGATAAGTGCGGGTGATTACCGAAGGGTTAAGTTATAAGGATTAAAAATTAATCAGAGGTTTATTAAAGTTTTAGACTTGGGTTAGTCACATGAAACATTTATGCATAGAGTTTAATAAGGAGCATTAAACCTTGGTTATAGAGGGTTTTCACCATGGATCAGGTGATTAATCTTGGTACATAGTAGATCATGCAATTTTAATTTGCATGATGTGGGTATTGTTGGCTTAAGTTGGCATCATTTGGTATGAGAGCAGAATAAAGAAATTATGAGTGTAAGAATTCTTTGAGAAACTTAGAACATAGTTATGTTTTGAAGGTGTGTATACAAGCAAGAGGAGATCAGATTTTAAATATGACAAATAGTAGGCACATAGAGATAAAATGTAGCAAAATATTGGGAGAATTTGCAGATGAAAAGAAAAAGAGAAAAATCCATTCAAAGTGCAAGTGAATGGTAGAACAAGATCATGTAGAGGTCTTGAAGATAGCAGGTGAGAAGATTGCAGCAACCTAGAGCAAGGAGTGCTCAATTGGTTCCAGAGGAGAGAACCAAAGAGATGCCAAAATACTGAGCTCAAAGGAGAGAAGCTTAGTGAGGCATGTGTAGCAAGAAGGAGACTTGTTACTGCAGAGGTATTGTTGCAGCTCACAGGAAGATCACAAAGGCAATTCCACAGAGGATGTGGGTAGAATTGCTAAGGAATGAAGGAAGTTGGTAAGAGTTTCTGAGTGAAATAAGAATGTGGCAGAACCTTGACATTGACAAAATCCAACAGAGGTTGGATAAAGAGGAAAATTGCGTTCTTAAAAGGTGCAGATGAGTTGAAGCCTAAAAGGAGAAGAGAGAAGCGCTCAAAGAGGTTCTAGAGATAGAGAACCAAGTGCTTTCCAAAAGACCAAGTACAGAGGAAATCTTGGTGAGGTAAGTGGCAACAGGGAGGACTCGCTATTGTAGAGGCTTTAGTACACATCATAGTAAGTGAGTGAGGAGCTTATGAAGATAGAGGAGAAAATGACTACAGATAATCATAACAGAGATAACAGAGGTTCTGAGGAAGACCACAACAAAAGAAAGGTGAAGAAGGAGGATGCCAAGGCAAATGGCAAGAGAATGAGTCAAGAGGAGATTGACAAAGAGATTGCAGAGATAAAAGAACAACTCAATGTATTAAGGATGATACTAGAGGAAAACCAAAGACAAGGTTGGGTCTTGAGGAAAAAGGCAGTGAAGTGGCATAAATTACAGAGAAGGCTATAACAGAGGCAAGTGAAGTGGCTGGTGGAAAAACATAGAGAAGCTGAGTTGGAAATAGAAGTTTATATTTGTGAAGTAGAACATGGTGAAGTCCTGGGTGAAGATGAAGAATGGAGATCAGTGAACTATTGGGATGGTTCAAGGCAACATGAAGAAATGTGGACAAAGGTAGCAAAAGAGGCTATAAAACCTTGTATGTTTGAATCTAATAGTTTTGGTGTGTTTGCAGGTTTTGCAGAGGATTGGCAGTCTTATGAAGTTGCCATAAAAATTGATAAAATTCAACAGAGTTCAGAGGAGAACTTGGATCAGTATACTGATGTGCTGATAGAGGATGAAGAGTACTTCTTAGAAGATAAGTATTCTAGAGCAGAGTATGACGGAGAATGCCTCTCGAATGCAGAACATATTGAATTGTTGCAATAGAAGAAAATTATTGATGAATTGATATTTGGAGTTGTTACAAAAAAAGGACAATTCCTTGTGGAAGAAGGAGATGAAGTTCAGCCTGAAGAGCTGATATGTGAAACGTTAGTTGAGGTTGTTGAGCCTTACATTTTTCAACTTGACAATTGTTGTATGAATATAGGGATTATAAGTGTTGAAGGAGGACAGTTCTCAAATATTGTTATACAACATGGAGTTGATGAAGTATTGACTTTTGAAACGTAAGGAGAGAACAAAAACTTATTTTTGTGAAGATGAATGAGATAGAATTGTCTATGGAAGACAATCTGATTGAATCAGTGAGCAATAGTGACCATGTAAAGGATGAAGCTAGAAATGAAGAGCATGGTGATAAAACACTTGCTAAATGTAAAGAGGGAATTGAATTGTTGGAGAAGTTGCTAGGAGGAAATGACAATAGAAAAGAAATGGTTACAACAGTACTTGACAGTAGCAGAGAGTCTCTAAAAGACATGGAGACATAAGAGTGTTTTAATTCACAAACCAATAGTTTGTTTGCAAAAGCAGTGAATAGAATGAATGAGTGTGAAGCTGTGATCGAAGAAATTGAACAGAGGTTATTTGGAGATGAGATGGAAGTTCATAAGCAACAAGAGGGTAAGGATGTAAGGGTGGTAGTAAGGATCCAACAACTCCAAAATGAAGGTAACCAGTAGAAGGTTAAAGGAAAATTGAAGAAGAGACTATGTTAGCGGAAAACATAGTAAAGGATCATCATTCCATTATGATGATAGGCACAGTGGAGATAACCAGAGAAGTTGTTGAGGCAGTTAATAAAGAACAAGGACTAAACTCTCATCAAAGGATTAGTAAATGGGAGAGAGAATTAGAGCTACTAGAGAAATGACTGAAAGCACCAGTAGGGAAGAAAGAACCTAATGAAGATTGCAAAGGATATGTAAGAGAGGAAGAGGAAAAATTCCAGCAAAGAAATGAGTTGGACATAGAAATTGAATTGATGAGAAAAGTTTCTCAAAGGGAGAATACAACAACAAGAAAGCAAAGCAGCAACAAGAAAAAGACAGTAGCAGACTGTGAGAGCATAACTAGCGGGGCAATGCAGCATAAAGTGTGGAGACCTGGAGAACAACAACAAACAATAGCAACAACCAAAGATAGACTACAGAACAAAGTTTGGGACCCTGGAGGCTTTCTATCAACATATGAGAAGCACATGATCAGGAGATCATGATTATTTTAACCTTGGGAGTTTGATGCAGGAGCATCTAGCTCAGCGATTTCATTGTATTCTAGTTAACTTGGGGGGTCTTGTGTTTTCAAGGAAGTTGGATTCCTATGTCTCAAATTAATGTAATTATTAAGGTTTTGAGTAATTTCAATGAGAGATATTAAGAATAGGGATTAATTAAGTATTGTGAGGCATATTTGTAAATGTTCTCGAATGTTGGAGAAAATGAGAGAATTAGGACAGTTGAGAGTTCATAGAGATTGATAGGTTTGGAAATTAATTGTAAAATCTTAGATTAGGAATTAGTTGATGATTTTGTGGATTAGAGAGGATCCTTAGAGATAAAGAAGAAATTTTAGGATTTTGTTGAGAAGGTTATGGATCTAAACCATGAATTGGTTATAGAATCCTTTTGTATAAATATAAGCCTAAAAGGCATAGAAGAGGGTTAGCTAGCTAGGAATTAGTTCGAGAGTTAGATAGGTTTGATTGTAAGCCTACAGGCAGGAAAAGGAAAAGGCCACTGATAAGAAAATCAGCTAGATAGAGACAGAGACTCATGATGTAATTATTTGTTTATATATACACATATATTTTGATTCCTAAGTGTGTGATGTGTGTTGATTGATGGAATTATAGATTGTGTGTGAAATAGAAGTAATTCTACATAACATAGGGTTGCAGGTGTGCAGAACTAGAGATCAAGTGCAGGGAGAGTGTATCGGGTTTACACGCAAATAGTATTGGAAAAACCGTAATGTTACAGTGAAGATATACTGTAGGGGTTCTTAAAACCTAAGGATTCATGCAGCGAAAGCGTAAAAGTGTGAAGGAATGAAGAACGAAGCTAAAGATCAGAATCATAACAGTTGAAGACTGGAAGGCAAGAACTAATACACAGGCAGAAACCCGAACAAATGGACTATTACACAGTATAGACAAAAGAACGTAGCAGCGGAGCACAATCGTTGGATCAGTCAGATCAATGAACGGGAGTGATGGAGATAGACGACCAGGATTAAGTCACGTGGAATAAAGTTAAGAAGATGGATGGCAGAGATTAAAACCACGTGCATAATAGTGGAGCAGTCTACGGAAACAGTAAGTGATATCTTGCACGCCCTCAAAGCGGTAAACGATATTTCTATGAGTTCACGCGATTAACCTTATGGGTTGACACGTAGCACCCGGAGGAAAGAGAAAACCACTTTTCTCGTGTGCTCTCGGGCTAATATCAATTGTCCATGTAATCTGCGCGAGATTACGCGATCACCGTTAGATTGAGATAGGAGAGATAAACGGTGGAGATCATCCGGGTAAGTTGATGATCGGGTGACGCGACGACCGTCAGATTAAGGAATGAGATCGACATCGGAGGTTGAATGCACTAAAGGTTGAGCGTCAGGAAATGTGTAAAGTCATGTGAATCAACCAAAAGGTAAGGTTTAAGTGTTATATGAAACATTTCTATTATATGAGAATTATAATAGAAATAAGCGAAATTAATGATTATGGGTTAAGTGAGGTTTAACCAAAGTCTTAAGACCATGGTATAGTTGATAAGTGTGGGTGATTACCTAAGGGTTATGTTATAAGGATTAAGAATTAATCAGAGGTTTATTAAAGTTTTAGACTTGGGTTAGTCACATGAAATGTTTCCGCATAGAGTTTAAAAGGAGCATTAAACCTTGGTTATAAAGAGTTTTCACCATGGATCAGGTGATTAATCTTGGGACATAGTAGATCATGCAATTTTAATTTTCATAATGTGGGTATTGTCGGCTTAGGCTGGCATCAATAAACATGTAGAGAGGTACAATGGCTTTGCCACCTTGGGAGACATTAAGAGAATGCTGAGAAACCAACACTTTTGTTTGGACATAATTGATGCACGACTTGCCCATGTAGAGGGTTACATTCATTGTGAATCTAATATTGTTGAACCTCTAGATCCTGCAGGATCGAGTGCTAGAGCTCCTGTTACTATCTCTTGATCATAATCTAAATGATTTGTTATGTCTGTTAGTTGCTTAATCTTTCTGTTCGTTTAGCTTTGGGCCAGCCCATTCATAAGGGCTTTTATGTTTTATCATGTAAATTGGTCTTAGTGGTATTTAGAGTTTTATGAACATGGATATGTAGAGAAGCGTTGGTCTGTTAAATAGATGGTGGTTGGAATGAGGATTAGTAGAGTCCTCAGATGGACAACTATTACAGTGATAATAGAAGGTACTAATTCAAAAAAAAATCGTAAATGTTTTTCAGCTCTTGAGTGAAGGATAGTTTGACAAAGTTAGAAAATAACAAGAATATGGTGAAAAAAAGACAAAAAAAACACTAGATCAAGAACAAAAAAAATAAAAAATAACAATATGCAACCTAAAAAAAATTAAAATAAACACTTATTTTAGATAACTAATAAAAAATATCATAATCATAAAATCTGTATCTTTTGAACCAGTGTAAATAGTGACATTATAAAACATAATGAATTTTGTAAACATTCCACCACAAAAGCCAAACTTTTTTATATTTTAAAATCTCTATTTTTTTTTTTATACACAATATTTTAGAATTAATAAACCAATAAGTTCCATAACTCAATTTGACCGTACAATCTTTAATTAAGGTAAGATACAAATTTCTAAGTATTTCCTCTTTTTAACATTATTTCTCATTGTTTCTTAATAATTTTTAAGGTTAACAAACAAAGAAGTTTTGCGCATCATTTTGAAATGCGCATACAATGTACCTTTAAATTAAGTTATTAATTTTATATTAATATTTTATTATTTTTTAAATAAATAAATAAATGCGCATACAATGTATCTTTAAATTAAGTTATTAATTTTATATTAATATTTTATTATTTTTAAATAAATAAATAAATTTATAATTTAATCGAAGATGCGATAACTCTAAATAAAAGTATTTTATTACTTCTTTTCATTAAATTATTATACAAACTCCATGTTATTTTTCCCTTATAATGATATCTCATACCGTTTTTTTTTAAATAATATATTAAACAAAGGATTGACTTAATCATTTTTAAATAATATATTAAACAAAGGATTGACTTAATCAATTGGAGACACTTCCTTTGTATTAGGATTAACTTAATATAAGATTTTATAAGGTGTACTTTATAAAGTGGACGAATTTTTCGTATGGTTAAAAGTGGTTGGAATTTGGGCAAACAAATTTCGAGAAATTTTGTAGTAACAATGTTTGAATCATATTTTTGATGGTGGAAATGGATTCAACACCATCAAAAATCTCGGGACACCCAAAATCTTGGAGTTTGACAACTATAATCCGGATTTACAAAAATCTCTGCCGGATTTTATCGAAATCTTGTCCAAATTTCCATGATTTTCATGGCAAAAAAAGTCTGGTTAGACAATGACTTAATATGCTTAATATAATTAATAAGAGATGTCAATATTATTGTGTATTTGATTACTTTCCTTAGAAATAAAATGAGCATTTAAAAAAACTAAAATACATTTTATAAATCATGTAGAATTTGATTCTTTAAAAAAATATTTTATAATTTGATGGTCTCTTTATATTCAAATTATTTGAAATTATATTTAGATAGGTTACTTTTAATTTACTTTTAGTTTTTGGAAAAAATTTATAATTTATGATTTCTTTTAAATGAAGTTTAATTATTAGAAATTTTTGGGGTTTTTGGGTAGTAATACAAAATTACTTATTTTATTTTTAAGTTCTATTTATATTGCTTCAAAAAAATCTTTTTGGAGAAAGTATATCTTCTAGTTATTCATGGTTTAAAATTGCCTTCCTTACGTGGTGTTAATCTATTATAAAGTAAACCAAATTTATAATTATTTAGGAGAATCAAAAGAAGTTTAAAACATACACTATCAAGAGACATGTCATTGTAAAGCAAAAAAAAACATAAGAAATATTAGTTGATCATGAATATGAAGGTGTAACAGATGCAAAGATTTGGAATTGAAACTATGTTTCCTTCATCCCTCAACGTTACCAAGGTTAGGAGCCCAATTGGAAACCTCTTCCAGAATCTTTGAATCTGAAAAATCTTGATGATCCATAGCAACCGAAGACCCAACATTTCGAATCTCATTACAAATTTTAGGGGGGAACCACAAAATGGAATATGTCAACTGCTTCCTGAGCTTGTTGTTGGGATCATTTCCTCCCTTGGGCTCCACGACCTCCCCACCCCTACAACTGAGCATATATTGTCTCGGTGGCATATCACAATGAGGATGCAAATGCCCAAAATTATTTCCAGAATAGACACAAACAAAAATGCAGACTGAGATGTGAAATGTTCCTAGTTTGCAGGAGAATAGAGAGACACTGTTGCAAATAAACCAACTTAGGAACATGATAATATCCACCCACAAAATGGGAACTCCTCTGCCTGCCAAAGACATTACCGAAAAAGATAGTACAAGACACTCTCTAGGGTGCCAAACCCAAGTCAGGTTGGTAATTACCGAAAAAGCTAGTACAAGGCACTCCCTAGGGTGCCAAACCCAAGTCAGGTTGGTAATTCCCAGTTTGCAGGAGAATGGGAAAATGTTGGTATAAGAGAGTCAACTTAGGTACAAAAAATTACCCCCCACAGGAAATAAACCCCTCTTTTGGCTAAAGATGACTTCAAAATGGTGAAAACAAGTTGCCATCCAGGGTGCCAAACCCAAACCAAGTAGTTCATTACCAGACTAACACAACTGGTAAGCTTGCATTCAAGAATATTGACAAAGTATATAAAGAGAGATTGTAGAGAAATTTGAATCCTGACAAATGAATCTTCTCCTAGAATTTTATGGACTTTTAACATACCAAAACAATAATCTACTACCTACCCTACAAACTAGAGTAGAAATAACCAAACAATTTGGGCTCTAGAACTCAATGTCTTGTATATCATCAAAATAAGGATAATACACTAATTACCTATGTATGAACTTCCACTAAGACACCTAGATGAAGAAACAACTAGACAAGCTTAAACTAACACCTTCCAACAATTTGAGCAAGAGCAACTTCATCCATTGTCCACTTCCACTCTAGGCTCCTGAAATTCCCCAACCTTCTCTCCAAATTGATGCCCACCTCAAAGGATTCTTCCTATCACTTACATTTTCCTCCTTTATGATTGTAGGTTTTCGGAGTTTCAACACCCCCATTGTCCTCTTTTTCCACCTTGCTTGCATCAGAGAGGGGATGAGGTCTCTATAGGAACTCAAATTCCACCACACCAGGCACATAAAGAACTTGAGATTGCCCATTATCTTTGCCACCCTATTCTTAAAAACTCGCATCCACATGCATGTTGAGGTTGGCCATGTCACTCCCTCTTAAATGCACTTGAGGTGGTAGAGTGGTAGAATCACCCCTAACACCTCCATCCTCTCTATCACCCACCCCCATTGGTGATGCACCAATACAATTTTGAAAAAAAAATGATTTCTTATTATTTAAAATGTTTTTTTTTAATGCATAAATGGATTCACCCTTTTAATTTTAGATAAGATTTTGTTTTCTTTTATTTAAAATTATTTTTAATGCATAAATAGATTTAGTGCCTTGAAAATCTCCTTGAACATTTGAGTTTGTGATTACACAACTCAAACTTACAATTTTAAAAAATTCCTCCTAAAAAATATGCCAAAAAATAAAAATAGTTAATAGTTAAATACTAATTTGTCTTTACCAAAAATTTATACCACTTATCCATGTTTAAAATTGGGAATTCAATTTTATTATTTTTTAAAGTTATTTATTTGTAAGGTGATTGTTTGAGGTTTTATTATGGGAATTGTTTAGTAACTTCTATTTTCCTATTAGCTACTATTTTTCTTTAAGTTTTATTTCTCTTTTATTCAACTTTTTTATTTTTCTAATATTTCCATTTTCATGAATTATTGTTTTTTCTCCATATTTTCAACAAATTTTAAAGATGAAATAATAATTAAAAAAATTTTTTTCCATATATATATTATATATATTATTATATAATATATATATATTTTCTTTTTTTTTTTTATTTTAGTTTTTACTTTTTAATTTCACTTATATTTTTTCCTCAAAGCTTTTTTTTTTGTCACTGTATTTTCAATTATAACTCCATTAATCATCTTTTTTTGGTTAATTTTTACTTTCACATTATATTTTTCTCTTCAACTTTCTATAATTTTTTTCCTTGGAAGTAATAACACTACAATAAAACTTCTATTTCAATAAATATAATTAAATTTGTAAAAAACAATTAGTTTTTAGAATCTTGTGAGTATTTCTTTCTTAGTAATTTGGTCAAAGTATATGATATTTTTCTCTTCAACTTTCTATAATTTTTTTCCTTGGAAGTAATAACACTACAATAAAACTTCTATTTCAATAAATATAATTAAATTTGTAAAAAACAATTAGTTTTTAGAATCTTGTGAGCATTTCTTTCTTAGTAATTTGGTCAAAGTATATGAAGAATTCAAGAAATTGATCTTCTTGAATTCAATGATTGATTTCTAGGTGTCTTGCAAGTCAAAGGATTTGAAACTCCAGCGCAAGTGGACATTTTGTTGGCAGCTAATCCAATATTACTTATTGAAGTTCTTCTTTTCATTATATGAGATTCAAATTCTATAGTGGAGAGGTTGGGTATGCAATCTAAACTACTTCTACCAATGCTTAGCATATTATCGGGATCCCACTTTAAAGTTCCAGATATTACCAGGATCCTACTAAGTTCAAGATTTTGCTTCAAGTCCTACTTTGAAGTCCCAGATATTACCAGGATCCTACTTCTAAGTCAAGATTTCGCTTCAAGTCATTGTAGATATGTTAGCCTTCAATTTATCATCTGTTTCAATTGGTTTGTTAAAGTTGTTTTACCTTCCTTCCTCTATCCAAACAAAAATTTAATGTGTGAATTTTGTTAGGGCTATTTATTCTACTACAACTTTATTGCTGGTTGTATTCAAAGTAAATGTGTCAAATTGAGTCAATTTAATACTAAATCACAAATCATAGACAAATGTATAATATCTGGAAAATATTTAAAAAGTGATAATGATATATTTTATTTATTTTAATATTTATTTTTTTAAATGAATTTTTTTATTTTTTACGAAATGAAATGTTTTAGGAACTAAGTGTTTTGATATCTATCTATAGTTACTAGTGATTTAATTTATATAACAGTGCTAGTTATAATTTAGTTGTTAAATTAATAGTGAGACAATTGTTATTGTATTGTTCATAAATATTAATGAACTAACGTGTCTTCACAATTTAATTTAAAAAATAATTTAATACTAAATCACAAATTATAATCATCCCAACTCCATTTTGCTTTCTAAAAGAAAATAAGACCCTATTTGAGAGAGAACAATAAAAATTTTGTTCCATATTCCCATGCCTTCAGTGCTAGAAACACAATTGCATTCAACTCTATATCAATCATGTACAATGCCTATAAACTTTATACAAATGATTGTGCAAAACAAATTGAAACTAAGTTTTTCCATATCAATTTGAATGAAACACTACCAAAGAAATAAAGTTATAAAGCTTCATTACAAATAATGAGATAAGGTACTCATAAAAAAAACACTATTTTAGCACAATATTTTCACTTTCACATTTATTTTATTTTATGAAACTTTAATTATACCACCACAAAATATTTGCAATTCAACTCCAATATTGTTTTATTTAAATAAACAACAAATACTAATTACTCCTTACATGTTTAAATTTTTTTTTAATATATAAATATTAATATTTCGTAAAAACTAATCTTATTATTTTATTTTTATTTTTTTATTTCTAAAAGGAAACGCATAATCATGATTCGGTAATTTGTATAAATATAAACTAGATATGATGAAAAAAAAATGAATGGATACACATTTAAAATATTTAAATGGCAACCGTAAAGTTATGTTTTAAAAATTAGACAAAGCATAAGAAAACATTTTGCGTAAACTTCATTGGATGCCTCACACAATGGTTGAACCACTTCTCAACTGTTTTTTGGGAACTTGGACATTTTTGACATTTTCTTCTCAATTGTTTAGGGGAACCTCGACATATTCACGTTTTCTAACCAGTTTCAAATTAACTACAACACATAAATTGACAGGAAAACCATTGCATCTTATGGTCTGCAACCATTTTGTCTCC
>APFE031564016.1:17790-65462 GCA_000404065.3 Pinus taeda
ATTTATTATCTATTTAAAATAAAAATCTTGGGTACAAAATTAGATGGGATTTGAAAAATACCCCACCTTTCACATGAAGGAGGGATAAATTTCAATAAAAATGGCATAAATCTCAATACATTTCAAGTGTATAAATATATTTGATGATATACGTTTGTGCAATCACATGTTACTTGTAGTATTTTTAATGGGTTAGATATACCTGAAATCCTTGAATTTTTTAACCAATTTCATAAACTAAAAACTAATAAAAAAACATAATTATAACTAGAAACCCACTGTTCTATAGTTTATATTATAGGTATATTTTTATATATTTTGGGATTTTTTTTTATGATCCAAATTTACAAGTTTAATTGTTTTTTTTAATTTTTTTAAAGTATTTTAATTTTTATTATATAATGTTAATAAATTATATATATATAATATATATATATATATATAGTATAATAAATTAAGTTAATTTAATTAATTATTTAATAATATTTAAAAATAAATAATTAAATAAAATAAAGTTTAATTGATATCTAAATTAATTAATTTATTATTCAAAATAATTTTTCCATTGCAAAATTAGACGGGATTTGAAAAATGCCCAACTTTCACAGGGAAGAGGGATAAATTTCATTGCAAAGTGCACAAATTTCAATATATTTGAAGTTTTATCATTAAATTTCAAATATGATATTTATACAGTCACTTGTTATCACAGGTGTTTTACAGTTAATTTGTTTTTTAGTACGGTTTTACAGTTAATTTGTTAAATATATGTGAGATAATTTATTAATTGTTTTTAAATTTTTATTGATTGTATTTGATATAAATTTTGAAGTGGATAATTATAAATTATTGTATTAGTTCTTTTAGAATAGATAGTGATTGGTGTTTTTGTCTAAATATTTTTTTAATGTAAATTAATTGTTCATTCCCTGTTCCAATTAAAAATAACATATAACATAAAAAAAAACATATTACACATGATAAAAATGTAAGTCATGCCAAACTTTACAAAAGAAATATTATTAACTTAAAACTAACCTTCCTAAAAAATTATAAATCAATTATTTAAAATAATTAAAATATAAAATATAAAAAAATTATAATTTTATTACTGGCACATTAATTTTATTAGATATATTAATGCCAACTGTTTCTTAATATTTTTCCCAATTTTTCGTAAATATATTTACTATATGTGTGGGCAGCATGTACATAGTTGTCGAATAAAGAAATAAAATTACAGTAATGTGTAAAATCCTTAATTATAATTAAGAAAATAACATTCAATTTAGTTAAAAATTCTTTTCTAATAATTATATTTCTTTATTAATTATAAAATTTTGCACTGGTGTATTTTTTAAACGAAGCAAAGTATTTAAAGTTTCGAAGACTCCACTTATTGACTCTGTCCAATGACAAGTAGCCAACACTGTGCCCAACACTGCAGTTGCGTCACTGCCGAGAATAGCAACTGGGTACAATTTGATTCGCAGTCAAGTCACGGATGCTCGTTTATTCATTCGTCCCATCTCAGCGGTATCCGCCACCGCAGTGTACGTTTCTTGGGCGATACTGTTCACATTTACCGGGTATTTTAGAACGAAAGTTTCACGGGGAAGGGTCCTCTTTACCAGAAAGAAAAGCTCCAGTTTTGATGCCATCCAATAGCTCTCCGAATCCCTTTCCCAGTTGCTCGAAATCCCTTTAAATCTTTGCCCCGATATCTACTCCAATCAGAAACCCGGCAAATCAAGTTTCCCAATAGCCATTCGATTTTTATTTGCCCCTGAGAGATCAGAGGTCTGGAGTTCGAATCCCCGAGTTCGTCTGCGTAGCACCAACATTCCCAGTCTTCTTGATTTCATTCGCAGACGACCATGACGCAATTGGGGTCGGGTTTTCTGTCGTCGATTGGCGCGACCTTCAATTCCATCTCTTACCCGCTCTTCTCGAGCAGGAATTCGAATGCATCCGCGAATTCATCCAATCCGGCGCTTGCAGCGTTCGAATCGGACATGTTAGCTCACCTGGAAGGCCTGAAACAGACCGCAGAAAACACCCACAGCCACCTGGACCTGGATTGGCTTCACAAGGCCCTCCTGCTCGTGCTCTTCACCCATTCCTCTGTCGCCAAAACAATACCGGAATTGGAGCTCCCTCTGAGTGAAAAAGATGAAAAATCGATCAATGACTATCTGGACGATAGCGTTAAGCTCCTGGACGTATGCAATGTCCTCAAGGAGAGCTTCGCAGACGTGGAGCGCTATCAGATGCTGGTACAGCTCGCCCTTCACTGCTTCGATAACAAGGACAGCATGAATGATAAGAACCTGATCAGGGCAAAAAACATTCTCCATGAATGCATCGAAGCCATGAAGAAGAAAGATGAAGAGCTTGACAGACAAGGGCAGCAGAGATCCAAGCTGGAAAATTGCAGCTCCATGCTTAGAAGAATGGGGGAGAAATTAGCCTCACCAGTATCCCTCGATGGGTCCAAGGCCAGTTCCCTGTTGTCTGCCATGTATGGAGCGAAGACCGCCACTATTTTTGTCTGTGGGGTTGTAGCTGCTGCCCTGCTGGTTAAACCCAGAAGGCCTCTGCCCAGTCTGCATCTGACCAGCAGTTACCCTTCCTGGGCTTCTTCAATGCTCAGACTGCAGAGCAAAGTGAAGGAAGAAATTGATAAGAAGAAGGCCAAGGCTTCCTCCTCTGCTCTTCTTCATGAATTGGATTGTGTGCATTCAGAGGTTAAGAAGCTGTACAATGTGCTAGACAAGATGCTGGCGGACAAGGCCAACTCTGCCTCGAACAGGGAGAAGATGGATGAGGTAAGGCAATCAGTTGGGCAGCTGCAGAGATATGCTGAGGTCTTGCAGAAAGGTATGATTCCTCTGGAAAATCAGATTAAGGAGCTTTATCGGATGCTGGTTTCGAGCCGGGTGGCTCTTCTTGGTGTTTTTACCCATGCTAAAAATTAGACAGTATATATGTTTTGTTTTTGTGAATTAACAGAAAAGAAAAAATACTTTGAGACAGACATTGAAAGTTTGATAATTTGGTCAGTCATGTGGGGATCATTAAGAGGGCTTTCATTCTTGTGTAGATGTACAATATGAGGCCTAAGTCTCAGTTGTGCCTGACTTATGAGGCCTAAGTTTCAGTTGTGCCTGATTTTGAGCTCCTCCATGGGAATTTGCAGTTTGTCCTAGATACTCCTGTGTATCTAATCCTCTAGAATAATGTAAATGTACTGTGTATTTATCTCTTAAATAATGTAAATTTTCTGTACAAGTCCAATTCTCTTGAATAATGTATGCATTTCTCTTAAATAATGTAACTTTTTTGTGCATCTCTGATAAATCTAATGGCACTATATGGTTAGTGGAATAAAAGATGAGATTTAACATTACAGGGTATGATGGGTATGATTGAATGTTGCTCTGTCTAGTGATATCCAGACTTCTAAAGAACTGTATTTTATTTTTTATTTAATTCTGTGCAAACTCACTTCTGTTGTGAGAAAAACTTAAAACCCTAGATTTTTTTTAAAGAGTTTTAAGATGATATCAAGATAAAATGAAGAATAATTGCTGGGTATGATTACTGCCATCCCCTGACCATAATTGTTGGGTAAGATTGCTGCCATCCCCTGACCATGAATGGAGGTAATTGGTAATCCTATCACTCAGAAATTGCTTTTATATGTTTTTTCTGATTTATTTTATGTTTAGTAAATGTGTTGCAATCTCATTATGAAGAAAAACAGATTTTGCAATATAACAGAAATATGCATGAAAGTAAATCAAAATGAATCTCCTCCTACTCACAGACAAGATGTTTCCACAACAATATTTGCCTGAGAAAATCTCAGGCCTGAGAAATGTGAATTGTCCTCCCTTATTTCTTTGAAGTCTTCAATGTGGCAGCTTTGAGAAAATAAGCATTCTGTTTTACATTTACTGTTGGATGAAGCTGTGGTGGTAACTAGCCTAGAAATTGAGATTTTATTAATATGAGCTAAATCAATTAACACACAAAAGCCAACAATACTTCCATGAGAAAATATCCATGCTGTCAATTCAAATCAACAATGAAAATAAGAATATGGAAAAATATAATGGAAAAGAGTGATATCCTGTATCCAGGTAAGGCAGAAGCACTCAATAAAGCATGAAGACTTAAATAATATACCTAAATTTAAAGGTTGGTTGAGCTGCCATTTTGTTTCCAACTGTTGACTCCACCTCACAAATCTAATTTTACTGTCACATTAATTTAAATAATTCCCAAAAACTAAATAAAAATACTCAGTTTTATTCTATATATGCCCTTTCTCATAATGATTTATAAAGTAAATTCTAGAACAAATAATAATTAGTAGTCTGTTTCTCTGGAAACTTTTTATGAGAATATAGATGGTTCATCTTTAGTGTTGGCTGGTCTTAGATTAGAGGCCCATTCTCTGCACAAAAAATGGAAAGAATATCTTAAATATTGATTTTCTTTCAAGATTTCCTCTTTGAAAAAAACATAGGAAACACTCTGCACATATTGATAAAAGATATTTTCCAATTAGATTTGATTCTGAATAAAAAAGATAGAAATATGGATATCTGCAACAACTGCTTTTTGTTGAAATTTATTTAAAAAAAATAATAATCTAGCATCATATTTGGAAAAAGAATAACATTTTAGTTCCTTCCCTAATTGGCATCCAGGCTTAGGTCCACAGGGTTTTAAAACTTTAAAGAAGTTGATTGTTGACATCATTGATTGTTAATAGCTGCTATATATTTATAGTATATAATGATTATGAAAATGCAATTCCTTCTTTTTTAATTGCATTTAAAGAAATAAAATTCTATAAATGAAATGTATTGCATAAGTGTTTTATAATCAAATGGAAAAAATTAAATCTTTAATATAATTAAGAAAAAATGCAAATAATATATATATGACTTATTTTTAAATTTAATATATTATATATTTATATTTATATATTATATGTATTTTTTGAAATATAAGGAAAATATTTATTTTAAAAATAAATAAAAATATAAAACTCTAATTTACAAATTAAATTTTATGGAAAAATATATTTACCTAAATAATAATAATAATAAACTTAAAAACTAATTAATTCATATTAAAAAATTACAATAGAAAAAAAAAAATATCATAAAGTAATCCCAACACATGATGGTAGTTTGGAGTCAAAACCAACCATTACCTATTTTTTATTATTTAATCAAAACAGACTTCCAATAAAGATAAAATATTTTCCTTTGATTTCATTGAAAATATCTTAATATTTTATTAAAGCTGCAAAGGTTGTAAAATTGTCGGTGAGAACTCTGGATACACTTGCCCTCAAATGAGGGATTCTGTACTGACCAAATCAGCCTTTTTTTTCCAATCCCTTCAGATTTTATTTTAGGGATTCTGTACTGAGAAAATCAGCTTTTTTGTTAATCCCATCAGATTATTTTATTTTATTCTATTGTTAAATTCCATCAATGTGGTAAAAAGATGGCTATTTAATGAATAGGGAATGGTAAAGTAAGCTAGTTGATTCTTTTTGGCTTGCTGTGCTGCGATATGGAGCACTGAAGTTAAAGCATATTTTTTAATAATTCGAAAAAAAGAGCTGGGAAGGAGTTGAGGCCCACGGCCCAATGTTCATAAAATCAATTGCAGGATGACATCAGCCTTTTGGGATGTGGGACACAGAGATTAGAAAAGGAGTTTTTTAATTACTTGGAAAAATTGTTTTTTTTTTAATGAATAAAAGTAGTCCAAAGTAGTTGGGTGGAAATGGATTCAGCGCCATCAAAAACTTATAGAAATTTAATAACTATAACTTGCATTTACAAAAATCTTTGCCAAATTTCTCTAAATATAACCAAAATTTATTTAACTTTCCATACACTCCTCCACCTCATTAAACTACAC
This sequence comes from Pinus taeda, assembly GCA_000404065.3. NCBI lineage: Eukaryota > Viridiplantae > Streptophyta > Pinopsida > Pinales > Pinaceae > Pinus > Pinus taeda. The sequence continues at coordinate 23,743 of APFE031564016.1, forward strand.
GATTAAAAAACACACACTACATCATATATTATTTTACCAGAGAATGAAAACATTTCCCAACCACAACTTTATTGTTAGGATAGAGCGACTGAGGTTAAACCAACATTCCATATTAAAAATATTAATATATAAGTTATATCATTACGTTATCCATTAGTAAAGGTATATGGTTATTGTTAGGACAGAGCGACTGAGCTTAAACCAACATTCCATATTAAAAATATTAATATATAAGTTATATCATTACGTTATCCATTAGTAAAGGTATATGGTTTTAAATTTATTAATGTTAAAGTGAATTATTTGATTAACTTATCTTTGAATAAAGGTGCATGGTTTAAATTTATTAATTTTAAAGTGGTTTATATTCAATGAAATTTATTAATAAAGTGGTTTATATTCCATGAATAGGTGATATGTACTTTATTTAAATCTATAAAAAAATAATTATTTATTAAATTTCGTTGAAATTAATTTGATTGAAATTTATTAATTTTAAAGTGGGTTTATATTTAATGAAATTTATTAATTTTAAGGTGGGTTATATTATTCCATGAACCAGGGCATATGTGACTTTATTTTAGATTTATAAAGATAATTTATTATTAAATTTTTTATTGGAATTAATTTGATTTTTTATTAATAATGTGTTTATTTTGAAATAGAATTTTAGAATAATTTTAAATTAATTATTAATAATTAATGGCTTAGTTTAATTAATAGAAGAATTGGATTTTTTCATAGTATATTAATTTTAATCAAAATCGAAGAGATATTTAAAAACTTGATTTAAGTTTAATTTATAAAATTCAAGCGTCTCATGTTTTTCAGGGTGCCCAATCTATTTAGGCATTAAAAAATGTACATTAATTGTATTGCTAGCTTCATGAAAAAGGTTATTTTGTGGATGATAGACTACAATATAATTAATAGATGGATGATAGGGATTTAATTTTTAAAATATTTTTAGTAATATTCAATATTAAAGATTGAGATTTATCTCAAAATTAGTTATACTCTTCTTTTTGCCCTTTTAATTAAATTGATTAATTAATAAACTATATGAACAATAGTCACATGAAATGACTTATAGTTTTTTGGGCATGTGGGCTATGATATTACATCAAAGCCTATTTACAATTTAAGAATCTCCATGATAAAGGTGGCACTGTGTTTAAATTATATATTATTTCTTTATGTAATAATTTAAAATAAAGTTATAATCTAGTTAAGTTATGGTCTGGGCAATGTGAGATTGTATCATGAAGTTAAGTGTTTTGGTGTTTATTACATTTAACATTCATTCACTTTATATGGCCGAACGAGCTATACATCCAATGCATATAATATTGGACTTTAAATTTAAATTTAAGGTTAAATACTAAATTACATTGCAATAATTGATAAAGAAGTATGGTTAATTATCATTAATGTTCCATGGGTATGTGTCCTATAGGGTTGGGGGTTTGGTGAAATGTTTAATTAGGTCCCATTTTTTGTGAAACACGCGAAAACACACACACACAAAATCATCAATGTGCAATGCACATTTCGTAAAATGGTGGGGGTGCGGGTGCTTCTAAGCAACCCCTTCAAAAGGCAAGATGCCTAGGCCTCCCCCCATTCCTTTTTGCTAGTGACCCATACTAATAAATAAAAAGTATAATGTATTCTAATGCCTAATCCATCAACTCATTTTTCACTTGCAAATGGATTCTCTTTTCTATAAGAGTGATCTGACATGAGCTAGTTGTGGCTCCCTAGGATAGTTTAACGATTTTGTTGGAACACGTTAGCATTGCTTAGAGTGATTTGTCATTTTTCATGGTGGACTAGAAAAGGCAGTGTATCAATTTGCTTACTAAAGGAGTGGATCAATTTGATTGTAGAGGGATCAATTCTTCATCTAGTAGAGTGGATGTAGAGTCACTACCCTCTATCTCAAATTTGAAATTGAAATGCTTGTTGTTATTTAAATTTTTGAGCATTTTGTTTGTTTGTTTTAATCTCCATTTTTCACTTCCATCCTTCAATATCAACATTAGATATGTAATCATTCGTGGAAAATTAAAAACATGTTTAAGTGAACCAAATTTAAGGAGAAACCCTAAATAACAAGACACTACATGTCCCATATCCCATATTCTACATGTTAGACATGGATAAGTGAGGACACATACTTGACACATGCCCTCACCGTGTTATGCTCTTAACCTGCAAATGATACCCAAATACAGAATATGCGAAGAAAAGAGACCCAGAATACAGAATATGCGAAGAAAAGATACCCAAAACACAGAATAACATTGAATTTATTATTCAGAGAGTAATGTTCACTTGCCTCTTCGGGGGGGCAACCTCCAATAGAGCAGAGCTCGATTACAAAATAAGACACGATGCTCCTCGCAGGGAGTTTCTATCCTTTATATATGACTCCTACGTGCAATACCACGGGCCAATACCGTGTATTAATACCATCTATCTAATACTAACAGCCCATTTGCAACTAACTGTGGTTCCGTTATTAATTGCGGATTAACCACTTACAATTATTAATATGGGCTTTATTGACTCTTGACTATGACGTGATCCCATTACATAAATAAGGGGGTTAGGGTGGGACCCTAACACTTTTTTTTCCAAGTTAATTACTAATTTTAGGGTTTTGACAATTTATGTTTCACATGTTTTGATTTATAAAGTTGATTATCTCAAAAGCATTTTGTATCTTACATATCTTGTTCTTACAATTTTTGTTTACATTTCAAGGTTACTTTGCTTTCTTTTTTGAGAGCATTACATTTTACTTTGAGCAAATATATCTTTAAATTGTTGAGAAAATTCCTTATAAGGCACTGATTTTATGGTTTTTGTCATATTAATGATTGACATTGTTATTTCAAATTGCTCACGTCATATTTGCTCATAAATCCTTAAAAATAATCCATTTTCACTATAACACTCTCCTAGAAACTCACATTTTTTAACTTAACTTTTCATTAGGAACAACCCCCCTTAGCTAACCTAGGAGATAACTCAAACAGAGAGAGTTGGAATTAGTGTGACAACCCCTTCTCTGAGTTGCCTGCCACCAACCAACCTTGTGGGGTTGAAGGCTTTTCTCACTGACTTGTTGGTAGGTGTAGGCGGCACGTTCAACATTGCTTTCATAGTGGACAGTACGTAATTGTTAAGGGCATAATAACACTTCGAATTGAGATCACCTTCGAATATCTAACTAGACCAAGTCCCGTAAAAGTGTTTCCTACTTGTCTTAGGGATGGCTAGATGGTCAACCCTATTAAGCATTTTCAGCCCCTAAGGGAAGGTGACATGTCCTAGGTCAACCCTTCAATCCATAAGTGCTTGTCATAATAGTGGCAAACTGGCAATGGAGGTGAAGGACTTTATGGCAAGTCGCCATGGCCATGGGACCCACTGATGGAGATCTATCATCTTGAGTGTATAGATGTAACAATGGAAAAATATTTGAGGCACCAGTTACTCCTTTCCTTGACCTACATTTTCCACCCCTTTGAAGTGCCTTTTACTTCATTTTGATAATGTTTTGAGTGGGAGCATAGCTCAGGAGCCCAATCTTGCTTTTAACGATTTAGCATTTATTTACCCTTTAATGATGAGTTATTGTATTGCTCAATAGGGTTGCGACATGCAAGAGTTCCTTTATTATATGACAGAGCATCAAGTGCTCAAGGAATTGGGTGATGGCTAATAAGCGGGTAGAGCTCTTGCTAGGCCTTTACCCACACACTAATTAATGTCCCCGCTATCTGTTTCATTTTAACTTTATTTTTCTTTCATTATGGCCATTTTATGCTTTTAACATCCTTTTAGTTGCATCAACCTCCAAGGAAAAAAAATTAGTCGAACTCAAGGATAAGGATAAGAAGGTGCTAATCCCTTGAACCAGTGACCACAAGCCTGAAGAATGGAGATGAAATCTAGGAATGATGGAAAGTGCTGAGTAATGGAATATCATAGACATGCTACTTCAATATAAGTCTCCCAAGTAGTGCCCCTCCTATAACCCTTAGCCTCAGAGGAGATCCCACTGGACTAGGGTCAAAAACTAACCTCCTTGAGGAAGTGAGAGAATAGGTTTACAGTCAAGATCAGTCAATCATCTAGATCACCCCTTAATCCATGTTAGAATGCCCAAAACATCAAGTAAAGCATGGTTAAAGTACTTGTCGAATGATGACCCACCTTCCTTCAAGAGGGGTGCCAGATGGTGAGGAGTTGTCTAACCGGTGCAAATGGTGGAGGGAATAAAGATTTCAAGATAAATATAGAAATTTTAGTCATTGCACATGTACAAACCCTACTTTACACAATATGGCATGCGAAATATAAAATATAATCAATAAACTTACATAATTTTCACAGGAATCTCTTCAATCAATCCAGTTACCCAACACTAGTGGGTGACATAGGGGAAATTTCCTCCTAGATTTGTCTTCAGCTGGCAGCCAATAGCCCCTTGATAGCCACCTGAAATTTTTTATGTGCTACTTTTATCCACCACTTGAGCCAGCCATTGTGTATCCTCGCTCATATGTCATCATCATATGTTTGAAGGTGAGTCATCCAATCCCAAAGGTATGATTTTTCATTATGTAATTGGGTATTTATGCTTGTTTTTCTTGGGAACATTGGGGCATGGGTTATTGGGAGACTTGGAAGAATGGTTTTGATTGTACTCTTCTTCCCTTACCTTAACTGGGGCTTAATCCTGAATCCTAGTCCCATGGGATCTTGTTTATTAGCTATTAGCTTTACGAATGGCACTACATGGGAAACCTTGATTTTGGCTGCATGGTCCCGCTTCCCGACATCATATATCTCACTTCCCTCTGCTCATTGCAAGGCTTTTTCACACTTTCCTATTTGGGTCCACATTTGTCCATTGGGTCCACAAGGTGTTAGCATCCCCTTCCTCTTGCCCACACCTTGGGTCAGGCCTAGAACGATGCCTCAGAGTTTGATGCAGCTAAAAAAAAAGATAAAAGCATAATATGGCCACATACAATAAGAAATGTACCAAAAAATGCAAAAGATGGTCGGGACAACGGTATTTAGCATGTGGTCAAAAGCCAAACATGAGCTCTACCCCCTATCATTATGGTCATCACCTAGGTTCCTAGGGGCCCCATAAGTGCCCCCTACATTATTAAAGAACCCATGAATGTCCCAACCCTCGGTGGGCAATGAACTGCCCCGCCTTAAGGGGGTAATCACTGTTATATCTTACACATCATGCTCTTATTCCTTTGAACCTCGAGCAATAAAATAAAGAAAAATCAATAAAAAGCAAAAAGCATATGAAGAAGGGTGGAAAAACAAAGGCCAAGGTAACTCATGTATCACGATTGCTCCCTCCCTGCATTCATACACTCAAGGTGTGGGAACTCCTTATCAAAGCTACCTATGTACCATGGCATGTGGCTTGGAGCCTTCCCTTTTCCCCCACTCCATTCCATCATTATATCACATGACACCTGTCATTTGAAGGATGTACCTTAGACATGTCATTCCCTTAAAGGTTGAAACCACCTAATAGGGTCTTTCATCAACCACTCGTACACAGGAAGGTAACACCATTACATGTTCAAAGCCCCAAATTTGGAAGGGAAACCCATTATGAGGTTCTCCTTTCTGCCCTTGATTAATAAGCGTATCTACTCAATTGCACTAATGAATCATTGTATTTGAAGGTGAGGAGACGCATTGGATCTTAAACAGGATTGCAAGTGGGTTTTCATCTTGGACTTGGCCTCCCTATACAAGATAGAAGCCCCCCAAAGGATCACAATGGCCTTTGTAGGGTGAGTGTTGAGATCCATGGGCCTCCATTCATGCAAAGCATTGATTGCCACACCATGGGCTTCTTCAGCACCACCATTTTCTTGTTCGTGCCCTAGTTATTCGAAATGATGATACACTTGGACTAGGATGCCCTAGCTAGCTACACATTGCAGCTAACACTGGGCAGTTGATCCAAGGCCCAGAAGAGGTTATCTTTCCTAGGGAGGCATGGGAGGGCATGTGTCATCTTCTAGCCCTCAACGATGGAGCATCAACTTGATTTTGAGCCACCTGGAGACCCATTTTGGAGCCCCAAACCCAAAGAGGGGTCTCGGAGATGTTTTGCAGCATATGGAGGGCATCACCCTCTTCATCATGATTTTTGAGGCCCTCTCCCACATTTCTAGCACAAGAGGCCTCAACGTTGCCTCTCTAGGCCTCCACACATGCATGACGTCAGCGTTGAGTGGCCTTTGGAGAGAAATAAAATAATTTTAAGCTATCATGGGTGGGTTACTTAGCACATTAGGCATGTAAAGGGGGCTTCTTTCATTTGTTATTTGAACTACTTAGTCTTGTATAAATTGGAGAGACTCTTTATATTTCAAGCCATGAACTCTTAGATTTTTGTCCTATTTGGCAAATTCAGACATGCAATTTGTGGATGCTTTTGGAGGATTATGGATGAATTTTCATGTTTGGATAATCTTGCCTCATTTTCGGAGCTTCTAATTGGCATTGCTCTTGATCGATATACTCTTCACTATCTTGTAAGTGCTCTTTATTGATGAATTTCTGAATTTCGCTAATGTCTAATGCATGGAATAATATCTCATGGTTATTAATGTGCCATAGTTATTGAATATTGTTTGAAATTATAACTCTTGAGGATTTTTGCATGTGTTACTCAATGGATAGTGAATGAATGAATATTCCTAGGGGATTAATGCATGTTATCCTTGAAACTCCATTAACAAGTGTCTAATAAGTATAAATATCTAAAGGGGTAGTGAAAATCTTAACCTTTAGGTCTCCTTGAGGAGCGAGTTGCCCATATTAAGATCTTTCATGACTCCAAATCTTCCAATGGCTAGGCACTGATCCTAAGTCCTTGGTGGTCATCAAAAACTCAAAAATTCTCTCTTTTAAACCTTTATTTTTCGTCCCCTTAAGGATAAGGAGGCTCATCTAGGGCTTGGTGCAAAATCTTTTGGAGGAGGAAATTTTGAATTTCTTGGATAGAACTCTTCCTTTGTGTCTCCTCTAGAAGTGCTCAAGTTTTGGTGGATTTGCCATAGTGGATTTGCCATAAATTTTGATGCCCTAGCTGTCACATCAAGGTGTTGAAAAATGTAACTAGTGTTGGTCTTCACAATTGTATTTAAAAGAAAAGAAAATTATTTTTTTATTAAAAAAAGATTGACTTATTAAAGCATAGGCTTCATGTTTGGGACAATGGTCAATAGGTCAAGCCTCCATTGTAGGCTTCTAGGATTTTTGTCATTGTCATTTTTGGGATCCTTGAGTCAAAAAGAAAATTATTCTATGTATATTCTCCTCCTCCTTGAAAGTCAAATCTTCAAGTTGGCCTCAAAACAAGTTGATGAATCTGCCTCAAACAAATTATCAAAGTCGGCCTCAATAAAGTTAACAAGTCAGCCTAAAACTGGAGTTTCGAACAACTATAAATACCCAAGTGCATTCGGCCTTTTTGTGGTGAGAAGTGAAGCAAGTTTTGGTCTGCAATTCGAATGGAAACAAGAAAGAATGTGAAGGGATAGATATGAAGAAAATTTGCAAGCAAAGATGGAAGGAGTTTGTCATGATGTTTTGTCTGTCATTCATGTCAAATTGAAGCCAATTACAGAGACTAAGGATGCTAGGACGAAATTGCAGCAGCTGCAGGAAAGAAGAACTAACTTGGAGGATGGAAGGAGCTTATGTCTTTGGTCTAGGGTCAAGTTTGTTTCAATCTGATTTGAATCTATAGTGAAAGAGTTTGACTGGGTTTTCCCCTCCTTAAGGGTTTTTCCCTGGCTAAGTGCCTACATTTTGTGTTCTCTTGGTGTCTTTGAAGATTTGGCAATTGTCTTGATGATAAACACATAATAACAAAGAAGAAGAAAGAAAACTAATCACAAGGAATTGTCAAGTATTGGAGAAAACATTTTAATAAGAAGCCCTAACTATTCTGCCCTGATTTCTCAATAGAAGGAACCCTAGAGGCCAATCCTTCAATTTGGGGATTCTTTGAAGGCAATTTTCTTTAGTACTTGGCGAAGTAAATCATTCATTTCCTTTTCTCTCACCTACCTTGACCTTGGATGCACAAATATATCGTGTTAAATTTCAACCCTAGGTCTCGTGTAGTTTCTTCTCCAAGGGATTTTTCGTGGAAAGTCTTAATAGCTTTTCCCAAAGCTTTCACTTTCATTGAACCTTTCCATTGAATGAACTACCTTGCATCACTGCAAACCTATCATGGATACACATTTATCACAAGTGAATAATACCGGGACTCCTCCTTTCAGTGGAAATCTGAGAAGAGTAGGGGACTTAGGCTGTGATGGCAGTGGGCTTTTGTCCCAAGTGTTGTTGTGCCCTCTAGATTTTTCCTCTTTACAAGGCTTGCTAGTTTGTGCAGCAACATTTTTGGTGTCGTTGCCGGGGATGAAACATGTTTGCCTTCCCTATGAATCATTAAGGAATTGATTCTTGCTTGACATTATAAACATTCCTCTAGTGACTCCATTAATTGTCAAAACCCCTAGTTTACTTGGACGTGAAGAACTTGAAGGCACCATTCCTCCTAGAACTAGAGTTGCTGCAAAGAGGGGGCAGAGAACTCCATCACCTATTAGAACTTACTCCCCAAGCTTGAGAAAGTTGATAATAACACAAATAACAATATGAGTATTGTACCCACCACCGATGAGTGACACCATAGAAGAAAATTTTCTCCTAGATTTGTCTTCAGCAAACAACCACCTGATAGCTTTGATGTTCTACCATTCTTTGCCACTTGAGCCATCCATTGTGTACCCTCACTCATTTGTCATGATCGTATGTTTGAAGGTGAGCCATCCAACCCCAAAGGTATGATTTTTCATTATGTAATTGGGTGTTTATGCTTTTTTTTCTTGGGCACACTTGGGCATGGGATTACTAAGAGACTTGGAAGAAGGGCTTTGACTATACTTTTGTTTCCTTACCTCACCAGGAGGTGAATCCTATATCTTAGTCCCGTGGGATCTCCTCTATTGGCTACTAGCTTTAGGAGTGGCACTACATGGGAAACCCTGATTTTGGTTGCATGATCACACTTCCCAACACCATGTATCTCACTCCCCTCTACTCATTACTAGCCCTTTTCACATTTTCCCCATCTAAGTCCACAAGGTGTTAGCCTCCCCTTCCTCTTGTCCACACCTAGGGTCGGGCCTAGAACGATGCACCGGAGGTTAATGCAACTAAAAAAAAGGATAAAAGCATAATATGTCCACATACAACAGGAAATGTACCACAAAATGCAAAAGATGGTCGGGACAGTACAATTTATCACGTGGGCAAAAACCAAGCATGTGCTTTACCCCCTATCATTATGGCGATCACCCTAGTTCTTAGGGCCTATAAGAGTGCCCCTTTGCATCAATAAGGAACCCATGAATGTCCCAACCCCTCGTGGGCGAAGAGCTGTCCCACCGTAAGAGGGAGATCACTGCTATATCTTACACATCGTGCTCTTATTCCCTTGAGCCCCAAGCATTAAAATGAAAAAAAATCAATAAAAGGCAAAAGGCAAATGAAAAAGGGTGGAAAAACATAGGCCACGATAACTCATGTACCACGATTGCTCCCTCCTACATCCATATACCCAAGTTATGGTATAAGCTTTCCTCATCATAGCTACCCTTGTACCATGGCATGTTGCTTGGAGCCTTCATTTTGTCCCCACTCTGTTCCATCATTATTTCACATGACACCTTCCACTTGATGGGTGCACCTTGGACCTTTCATTCCCTTAGAGGTTGAAACCACCTAATAGGGTCCTTCATTAACCTTTCCTACCCAGGAAGGTAACACAAGTACATGTTCAAAGCCCCAAATTTGGAAGGGAAACCCACTATGAAGTGTCCACGTTTGCCCTTGATTAGCAAGCTTATTTACTCAATTGCACTAGTGAATCATTGTATTGGAAGGTGAGGAGACGCATTGGATCTTATACAGGATTGCAGGTGGGTTTTCATCTTGAACTTGGCCTCCCTATACGGGATCCAAGCCCTCCAAAGGATCACAATGGAATTTGTTGGGTGAGCGTTGAGAGCCATGGGCCTCCATCCATGTAGAGCATTGATTGCCACACCATGGGCTTCTTCAACACCACCACTTGCTAGCTCGTGTCCCAGTTATTCAAAGATAATGATACACTTGGACCACATTGCCCCAGCCAGCTACACATTGCACCCAACACTTGGCAGTTGTTCCAAGGCCCAGAGGAGGTTATGCATGTGTCATCTTCTAGCCCTCATTGATGGAGTATCTACTTGATCTTAAGCCACTTGGAGACCCATGAGACCCATTTGGAGCCCACAAAGCCCAAATAGGGGTTTGGAGATGTTTTGCAGCATATGGAGGGCTTCCTCCTCTTCATCATCATTTTTTAGGTCTTCTCTCTCATTCTTAGCACATGAGACCTCAACGTTGCCCCTCTAGGCCTCCACACATGCATGATGTTAGCCCTGCATGGGCTTAAGAGGGCAATTTGATTTAATTTTCGAGCTATCATGGTTGGCTTGTAACCATGGATTGGTTACTTAGCATTATGGCATGTAAAGTGGCTTCATCTTTTGTAATTTGAACTCTTAACTCTTGTATAAATAGGAGAGACCTAGTCTCTTCCTATCATCAACACTTGGATTTTAGATATGTTGAGAGATGTAACTAGTAATGGTCTTCATATTTGTATTTAAGTCATGATATAATGTATTTGTCAAAAGAAAGAAAAAGGAAATTTATTGTAAAAGAAAATTATTTATTAGCATGGGTTTCATGCTATATTTATTTTATTTCTAGGTCAAATTACCCATTGAGTGCTTTTAGGGTTTATGTCACGAGTCATAGTCCTTATCATTATGGTCTAGACCCTTCTTTGGCTTTGTACATCGAGTAATAAATTTATAACTGAGTCAAAATTGTTAGTATAGCCTCCTCCACCAAGTCAGCATTGTTGAAGATAATTCAACCTCCAAAAAGACTATATATAAAAGAGCATTCGACCTATTGTGAAGGATATACATCCAAGACATTCAATCTGCAGTTGATGCACATGAAAGAGAGTGTGAAAAACAAAGAAACAAGAAGAATACTCAAGCGAAGATGAAGGAGATTTATGTCTAGCAAAGGAGACCGAAAAACTTACCTTATGACAGTCTATACACAAGAAGAATTCAATCTGCAATCGAGTAAAGAAAGAAAGGAAATGCGAGACACATAGAAAAAAAGGTTATCCTATTGCAAGATGTGAAGAAAAGCCTAAGAAAGAAGAGGAGGTCTGAAATTTGTCAAGTTTTGCCACACGTGCAAGAAGACTGAGGTAGTGCAAGACAAAGGTACAAGATTTAAGTGCGGACCGAATTACAGTGTTGAAAAGAGGGTCGAGACCCTTGTAGAAGAGCTAACTTGAGTTGACTTGCGAAGAAATGAGCTAGAGTTTGACTCGTCTTTATGGGAGGTTGGCTTGGTGGATGGAGGAAAGTTTTTGCCTTGGTCTAAAGGTCTTGGTTGTCTCATTTGATTGGGTTCTTGAAGAAGAAGAAGAGATTTTTGGGTTTTCCCTTCTAAGAAGGGTTTTTCCCTGGCGGGGAGAGCCTACACCTTGTGTCCTTGATATTCATGTTTATGGTTTTGATAGTTGCATGATGATTAGAAGTTAAAGAAGACATAAAGAAGTTAATAAGAACATCACAAGTAATTATCAAAGATAAGGAAACCTTTTTGCCTTTATGATTTTGAATTTTCTAACATGGTATCAGAGCTAAGGTAAAGAACAAAAAAAACGGAAGCCCTGAAGATCAATTGTTCTCATCACATTAAGAAGGGATTCAAGCAAGATCATAAGGAGAAGAAGAGTCTCATCTTTTGACTTGTAAAAATCAGTTGAAGAAACTAGGAAGTATCTCATTAAAGGTCAACAAGCCAAAGCCTAGTCAAGGCCACGTACCTTGAAAGGAAGAGTGAAGTTCTGTACAAAAACTAGGGTCTGAATAAATCATCTCTGAAACCACAAAGTCCTGTGATAACAAGGAAGTTATCATCTCAGATTTGTGGATATATATATATATATATAGGAGATCCAAACCTTAACAAACCAACCTTGAAATATTTGTTTTACTTAGAACTTACAACAATCTTTTGTATTAGCACACAAATTATGTCAATTCCTTTTGAAGCAAGCCTATAGTACTAGATGTCTTGAAGATCTCATCATCATCAAAAAGGGAAATATCAGTACACACTTGAAGATCTATGACAGTCAAAGAAGAAGCTACAGTTGGTTACCAGTTGACGTGGATAATGACATCAATGATAGTTGATATACCCCTTGAAGACAATTTTTAACCTTGGAATCTTTTGGAGTGTTCACTCTTGAAAACAACAAAGTGATCATGGCATCTTGAAGATACATCTACAACAAACTTATTGAAAAGCTAAGGTAAGTAATCCTCGAGGTACATACAATTCTTTTATAAGATCTATTCCATATTAGAATAGGGTTTTGAAATCCCATTATTTTGATTCCAGGGTTTGATGAATGTTGATATATAAATGCTTGTAAACCCTAGTTAGTTTTGAAACCCTGATATTAGAAACCCTAGTTTTTGGTCTCTAGGGTTTGTAGGTAATCTAGGGAGAAATTGAAAATCCTAGTAAGTATAGATTTGAATTTGAAACCCTAGAATTGATACCTTGAAAGATGATTTAGGGTTTGGATCTGAAATCCCTAGTTTGTAATTACACTCTTGTACTTGTATACTTTTGGTAGTACTTGTCAAGTGAATGTTGCAGGTACATATAGATATAAGAATATTGATACTTCATTGTGAAAGGGAGCTTCCACCTTCTCACAAAAGATAAGTATTATTTTTTATTTCATATATACATATATAGCTTTATCATTGTTGCTTGATTATTATATTTTCTCTTGTATTTTCCTTGGAAAGACTAAACTTGCAAATTATATTCTAAAGAATAAGGATTATGGCTAGATTCAGAGGGAAACTCCAAAGGAAGACTTGAACCATGAAAGAAGTTTTGTTGTCGAGGAAGCCCTTCAAGAGAAAGCCCTACAAGGTTTGTAAAAGAAGCAACTCAAGGTATGTATGAAAGTACAAGATTTGTAGTAGGTCCTCTTCATGAGAAGGTATGACCATTTTGTCTTTAAAGACTGCTTCATATTACTAATTGTCTCATGTCTAGGGTTTTGCTAGGGTTTTGCTATAGAATCTTGAAAGATTCTCATAATGTTGGGGTGATTGATCTCTAGACTAAATCAACCCTCATCTTACTATCTATTGTTCACTTTGGTAAAACCATAACCTTTATGGTTCACTATAAAAAATATAGCCTTTTAGAGTTTGTTGTTGATGTCTAGGATATATGATGAAACCCTAGATTTTTAGGGTTTGATGAATTAGGGTTTATAGCAAAACCCTTGCAATAGTCAATGTAAGATCCTAGGAATGAAACCCTAGGTGTATATGTTTATGTTTGATTGAAACCCTAGCTTGGTCGAGTTGTTGTATATCTAACATTAAAGTTTTGACGTTTGTGTCTAGGGTTTACAAAAAAACCCTAGTAGAGATTGATATAAGATTCTAGGGCCTAATAATAAAGCCCTAGACGTAAAATGATTTTGCCATAATTGAAATTCTAACTTGATTTAGTTGTTAATATCTAAGGTTTACTTTTGTTGATGGTATCTAAGGTTTGAAACAAAACCCTAGCAAAAGTTTGTTGTAAAAGTCTAAGGCATGAAAATGTAACCCTAGTCAATTGCTTCTCTTTTGATTGTTATCCCACCTAGGTTTAGAATTTGATACTTAAAGTTGATGTTCTTGCTCAAGGTTTTTGATAACCCTAGATGCTCTCTCTATGATAATATGGTAACCCTAGTTTGACAAAAATAATTTCATACTCTTGTAATATATATTTGTGCTTGGTTGTACTTGTTGTTGAAGATTTGTAGGTACATAGTCTTCAAGATGTTGAAGATGCTTACCTACGTCATACTTGATGATGATGATGAGCATGATGTAAAGAGGTAGTTGTAAGAACATCGAAGACATTGAAGTTTACATTAATGATCAACAAGATGACCTTGTGTTGAATTGAGGCTTTTGTGATCCATATCAAGTTTACGATAGATTTTTCGGCGTAAATCACATGGTATTTCATTTGTCAACGCGTTTCGAACCAACCAGTGTGGTTCATCGTCAGGACAAGTTGAGGAGCAAATCCAGCGTAAATCACACGGTATTTCATTTGTCGACACGTTTCGAACCAACCAGTGTGGTTCATCTTCAGGTCAAGTTGAGGAGCATGATCTGCTCCTCAACTTGTCCTGACAATGAACCACACTGGTTGGTTCGAAACGCATCGACAAATGAAATATCGTGTGATTTACGCCGAAAAATCTATTGTAAACAAGATGACCTTGTTTCGAAATGTTGAAGTTCTTCGATGATATAATGATTCGAAAGAAAGAGCCTCTGTCGCTGAGTGGTTAATGGATTTGTCCCCTAGTCGAGAAGAAGCTTGGATAAAGAAAGTGTATATCTCCCTAATTAAGAGGGGGGGATTTTGTGACAGCTATAGTAAAAACCTTAAGGAAAAGAATAAGATTGGAGAAAGGCTAAAGCACTTTAGATGGTTATTTATAATTGATGAAGTTGTGAACAAGAATTGGATGTTTTGGAAAGTGTTGAGGCTAAGTTTGGTGTTGTTGGAGAACCTGAAAAAGGAAGCTTCCGTCAAGATGTGTTTGGATATTGTGATAACCTAAGCAGCATCAATATAATTGAAGACCCCAGAGTTTTGTGCTAGCATACAAGAACATATACATTGGAAGTTTGATATTAGTTGGGGTCGTGAAGCTATAGTATGTAAGATGAACAAGTAGTTGATGTATTAACGAAATCTCTTCTCAACAAAAGTTAGTTTATTTTAGGAGCATGCTCAAATTTGTAAATATATCTGGAGGGAGAGATGAGTACCATAACATCGTATGTACGATGGTACTTGGGACGAAATCTTGGCCTGGTTAGTATTGAGATCTCAGTTGATATCTAGATCCCAGTGAGGGAGGGTATCGTGTGGAGCTCCGATTTATTGTTGATACCTGGATCCCTAAAAGGATTGGTGTCAGGGCATGGAGGCTTAGATGGTATCTATAACCTATTGGATAGATACCAAGGTTGTAGCCTAATGGTACCTATAGTGGCAAATGCCTAGATGACACCTTATTCCTATTGAGAGGATACCTTAGCAGTTAGGGTATCCCTAGCATAGCGCATGTTGTTGTACTCTTCTTAAGAACATTTCAAATTGAGGTCAACCTTGTACCGGTTGAACAATTATGAATACCTCCCTATTTAAGAGGGAGTGTTGAGAAATGTAACTAGTATTGGTCTTCATAATTGTATTTGGGTCATGATATAATGTATTTGTCAAAAGAAAGAAAAAGGAAATTTATTGTAAAAGAAAATTATTTATGAGCATGGGTTTCATGCTATATCTATTTTATTTCTAGTTCAAAGCACACACTGAGTGCTTTTAGGGTTTATGTCATGAGTCATAGTCCTTATCGTTATGGTCTAGACCCTTCTTGGGCTTTGTACATCAAGAAATAAATTTATGATTGAGTCAAAATTGTTAGTATAGCCTCCTCCACCAAGTCGGCTTGCCCACTCTTCATGTCAGCATTATTGAAGATAATCAGACCTCCAAAAAGACTATATATAAAAGAGCATTCGACCTATTGTGGAGATATACATCCAAGACATTCAATTTGCAGTTGATGCACAAGAAAGAGCGTGCGTGTGAAAAATGAAGAAACAATAAAGAATACTCAAGCGAAGATGAAGGAGATTTATGTCTAGCAAAGGAGACTGAAAAACTTACCTTATGACAGTCTACACACAAGAAGAACTCAATCTGCAATTCAGTACAGAAAAGAAATGCAAGACACATAGAAAAGAAAGTTATCCTATTGCAAGAAGTGACGAAAAGCCTAGCAAAGAAGACAAGAAGCCTAGGAAAGAAGAAGAGGTCTGAAATTTGTCATGTTTTGTTGCACATGCGAGAAGACTGAGGTAGTGCAGGACGAAGGTACATGATTTAAGTGCAAACCGAATTACAACGTTGGAGAGAGGACCGAGACCCTTGTATAAGAGCTAACTTGAGTTGACTTGTGAAGAAATGAGCTAGAGTTTGACTTGTCTTCATGGGAGGCTGGCTTGGTGGATGGAGGAAAGTTTTTGTCTTGGTCTAAAGGACTTGGTTGTCTCATTTGATTTGGTTCTTGAAGAAGAAGAAGAGATTTTTGGGTTTTCCCCTCGAAGAGGGGTTTTGCCCTGGCTAAGACCCTACATCCTATGTCCTTGATCTTCATGTTTATGGTTTTGATAGTTGCTTGATGATTAGAAGTTAAAAAAGACATAAAGAAGTTAATAAGAACATCACAAGTAATTATCAAAGATAGGAAATATTTTTGCGTTTATGATTTTCTAACAAATATCTCTCTTTGAAAATTTTGGACCTGCAATTAGAGGATGAATTTGGATGATTTGGATGATTTTTGATGTTTGGATAATTTCGCTCTCTCTCTCTTGGAGCTTCTTTTTGGTATTGTGATGGATGGATATGTTCTTCATTGTCTTGTAAGTGCTATTTAATGTTGTATTTCTAATTTTGATTAATGTTTAATGCATGGAATATTGTCTCATGCTTGTTAATGTGCCCTAATTGATGAAAATTTGTCTAAAAATTGTAACTATTTGGAAATTTTGCATGTGATCTCTCATAGATAATGAATGAATGAATGAATGTTCCTAGGGGATTCGTTCATTCATTATCTATGAGTAATACATGCAAAATTTCTCAATAGTTACAGTTTTTACACAATGTTTCATCAATTAGGGCACATTCATAACCATGAGACAATATTCCATATTTAGACATTAATCAAAATCAGAAATACAACATTAAATAGCACTTACAAGACAATGAACATATCCATCCATCACAATGCCAAAAAGAAGCTCCAACAATGATAGTGAAATTATCCAAACATCAAAATTCATCCAAATTCGTCCTCAAATTGTAGGTCTGAAATTTTCAAGAGAGATATCGAAAATTCAAGTGATGATGTTAGGAAGAGACTAGGTCTCTCCTATTTATACAAGAGTTAACAGTTCAAATTACAAAAGATGAAGCCCCTTTACATGCCTAAGATGCTAAGTAACCCACCCATGGTTACAAGCCAACCATAATAGCTCAAAAATTAAATTGAATTGCCCTCTTAAGCCCACGCAAGGCTGACGTCATGCATTCGTCGAGGCCTAGAGGGGCAAAGTTGAGGCCTTATGTGCTACGAATGAGAGAGAAGGTGTCAAAAATAATGATGAAGAGGGGGATGCCCTCCATATGCTGAAAAACATCTCCAAACCTCTATTTGGGCTTTTGTGGGCTCCAAATGGGTCTCATGGGTATCCAAGTGGCTCAAGATCAAGTCAGTGCTCCATCAATGAGGGCTAAAAGATGACACGTGCCCTCCCATGTCTCCCTAGGAAAGACATAACCTCCTTTAGGCCTTGGAACAACTGCCAAGTGTTGGGTGCAATTTGTAGCCGATTGGTGCAATGTGGTCCAAGTGCATCATTATCTATGAATAACTGGGGCACGAACAAGCAAGTGGTGGTGCTGAAAAAACCCATGGTGTAGCAATTAATGCTTTGCATGGATGGAGACCCATTGCTCTTAACGCTCACCCTACAAATGCCATTGTGATCCTCTAGAGGGCTTGGATCCCATATAGGGAGGCCAAGTCCAAGATGAAAACCCACTTGCAATCCTGTATAAGATCCAATGCGTCTCCTCACCTTCCAATGCAATGATTCATTAGTGCGATTAGGTAAATAAGCTTGCTACTCAAGGGCAGAAGTGGACACTTCATAGTGGGTTTCCATTCCAAATTTGGGGCTTTGAACATGTAACGATGATACCTTCCTGGGTATGAAATGTTAGTTTTTGTAGCATCGAGCAGGTGTTCTAGTCTCAATTTTGGTCAAAGAAGCCACAAAACACAAGATCTCCAAAACCCAGAAAAGGTTCCAGGAGAAAACACATAGAAACAACTCAATTAAGTCAATTGATAAATAATTAAATATTTCCCAAGTCTAACTTAGAAAAAGTGATTAATTAACAACAATTAATTGAGAAATGTGAGAATGTTCTAGAAACTCACTCGGATTGAGTTTGAGATGATATTAGCCATTGATGGGGATCTAATCATGGTCGTTCACCAACGAGAAATTATAAGAGCAGGACTCTGGGATGGAGACGGACACACTACTAGTGCGCGTTCCTTGGTAGATCGAGCTACCAGTTGCAAAGATTGAGCAAGGGAGAGAAGTTTGAACCAGAAGGAAGTCAGGAGTGGGACTGAGGGGGCAACAGCAGAGTATTCCAGCGAAGATTCCCAGTAACATAGCAACAGAACTGGGAGGCCAAAATATTTTTGCAGGAACGCTGAATAGCCAATGCAAGCAGCCATAAACCCAGTACGAGTTGCTGGAAAAGAGTTTGCCGTATTATCGGAGGTCAGATCGAGCTCCAAAAGGCCAAGCGAATTTCTTTCAGTAGCAAAGAGAGGCAGGATGGCTCAGTTGGAGCCAAGCTAACAAGTTGTACGATTTTCCCAGGCCCAGGCAGTTGAAATTCCTAGACGCTGAGTTTCTCAGTGGGGTTTGAGCAAGTTAGATGGAGGCCGAGATAATTTCCAGAAGGGAGAAAAAAATTCTCCAAATTATTTTAGCAGAGATTTTGTTGGAGGATTGTGAGTTTGGCATCCAGATCATACTCAGAATTTTCGTCGTTGTGTAAAAATAATAAAATCCTCACATGCTACAC
This sequence comes from Pinus taeda, assembly GCA_000404065.3. Classification (NCBI taxonomy): domain Eukaryota; kingdom Viridiplantae; phylum Streptophyta; class Pinopsida; order Pinales; family Pinaceae; genus Pinus; species Pinus taeda. Next base: position 42,757 of record APFE031564016.1, read on the forward strand.
CAGTTTTCGCACATTGGGTTTTTTCGGGGACTTTTGTCCAAAAATAATAGTGTCATTTTTATTGTGTTTGTGTTATATATTTCTCAATTCCAGTATTTTATTTTCAGCAGCATTTTAATGGTGAAAATTGCAATTGTGATTTTATTCGTTGTTTGTCATAGAAAATAAACTGCACTTAATATTAATAAGTTAGAAGAATAATTTTCGGTTGCTACAATAGAGTTGAAAATTTTACATAGTATCAACGCAAAGTTGAAGACAGATCAAAAGCAAAGAAGCGAAGAAGAAATTTGTGCAGGTTCAAAGAGAGTTTTGCAACACAAATTTCTAGGTCTGCACAGAGGTCCAGCCAGGCAATTCGAATTGTTAGGCAAGAAATTCGATTTCCAGTTGCAGGTGCATAAAAATTTCAAACAAGCTCAGTAGCAGTTCCAGCAGGCAGTGATGCTGCCAAGAAGCAGTTCCAGTGAGTAGATCAGAGAATTCGTTGAATAGATCTAGGCGCAGTTGGTTTGCAGCAGCAAATCAGTGTCGGGCGGAAGAGAAATAGCACATGAAACTATACTCAGGATGTCTTTAGTAAAATTTGTAGAATTCTCCAATGTGACCATGGACAAATTTGACATTCAGGAGACCACAAAATTGTCTTCCAGATTGGAGGATGAATTTGCTTTCTTAACTAGCTCAGCTTCATAGGGACCTTGGTATATAAATAGTGGAGCTTCATTTCACATGATAAGAGTTAGAGAATATTTCTCCAGGTACAATGAGGAGGAGATGGACTTCTAGATAACAATGGGAAACAGGGCGAAATGTACTCCAGTTAGGAGAGGAACCATTGACATTCAGAGGGAGTCAAGAGCAAGCACCAATGTTACAAATGTATTACATGTGCCAGGATTGGGTATGAACTTGATTTCAGTATCCCAATTACAAGATAAGGGATATGATGTCCACTTTGTAGGGAAGAAGGTGTTCATCAAACACCAAAAATGGAAGAAGATGAAACAGATTAGGGTACGAAGCAACAGATTGTACAAGTTGCATTTCGACTCTCTAATGGCACTAGTGAGCAGTGACAGTGATAGTGGGAAAGACCTGAATGAGTTATGACATAGTAGGATGGGATATTTACATCATGGATCGCTTAGAATGCTCATGGAGACAGTAACAGGTGTTTCAGAACTAGGCACAGTGCAAGATGATGTGTACAAAGGGTGTGCTTGGGAAATATGCTATGGCAACATTCCCAAGAAGTGACAATAAATCAGATGGTGAGTTACAACTTATACACTCATACATATGTGGCCATATGTCCACTAAATCTCTCGGAGGATACAAGTACTTCGTCACCTTCATTGATGATCATTCCAGGAAAACTTAGATCTATTTTCTGACGACCAAGGGTGAGGTCTTCGATCACTTCAAGGAGTTTAAGGCTCTAGTGGAGAATGCGACAGGAAAAAGATTAGGGTGCTTCGCTCAGATAGCGGAGGTGAGTACACAGATAGTGACTTCATGGGTTTATGTGTGAAGGAAGGCTTCAAGAGGGAGTGGATAGCTCCATACAATGCACAATAGAATGTGGTAGCGAAGCGGAAGAACTGGTCTATAGTTGGGGTTGCAAAGGCGATGTTATATGACCAGGATTTGCCTAGGTTCTTATGCGCAGAGGCATGTAACACGACTGTGTATATTCAGAGAAAGGTTCCTCATAGGATGTTGCAAAAGATAACACTGGAAGAAGTCTTCTCAGGGAAGAAGCCAACAATCAGTGACTTTAGGATCTTTGGCAGCATACCTTATTGCTATGTACCAAACAAGAAGTGTGCCAAGTTGGATTAGACAATAGAAAGGGATTATTTCATTGGTATAGCGAAACCTCTAAGGCATACAAGATCTTTGTTCCTAGCAGCAAGAAGATTATCGTGAGATGAGACGTGAAGTTTATGGAGGACATGTTAATTTTTCATAGGGCTACATTGTTCTTTGCTTTGATAATTCCATTTCTTCGTTAATACATTAAGTCACCCCATATCATCATTACATTATTCAGACCTACACCATTATTCATCAGCGTATGCAATTATATAGAAAAAACAACAGCATCAATGCAGCAGAACATGAAGGAACAATAGAAGAAAAGCATGCACACACATAGACACACCAGGATTGGTTCAAGACCAGGGCAAAACCCACTATGGGGAAAACCCTTGCAAATCTTCTTCTTCTTAGATCATCATCAAATGATTCGGCAAAAGAGAGTACAATGATCCATAACTTTCTCTATGCAACAAAACAACTATGATATCCATGAAAGAAATCTAATCATGCTTATAATCACAACCTTGATTATGAGGGTTGTAGTGTGCAGTCACTAATTGTAGTTAACTGTTGGATATTATTGCCACTACGCTGAACACTAGTATCACTGAGCGAAATCTTCGAAATGTTGAAATCTCATCTTTGAGTCCTAGACATAGGGGAGAGGAGATGTGTGAGCGTCTATAACAATCCTAAACGCTCTCTATGAACTATATGCAAACGTTTATAGTAGCGCGGACACTCCCTAGACCATTTTGTGTGTGTGTCTAGGGACCAACTCATCGGATCTACTCCAAACCCTCAGACGCTCTCCTCCAGTTACCGTGCGAGCGTCCGAGACTACCTGGACGCTCTCAGGACCACTCTGTGCTAGCGTCTGAGGACTGACACCTCCAGATCTACCTCTAAAACCCTGGACACTCCCATAGGCTTATGTGCTAGCGTCTAGGACTCTCTGGATGTTGTCTTGACCACTGTGTGCCAGCGTCCAAGGACTAAAAGGCCTAGTTTTGTGCCAACGTCCAGGAATCAGAAAACCCTAGATTAGTGCGAGCTTCATCCCTGAGATTTCAGACCCTTGCTCGAACTTTCCTCGGACAAACCTGTGCGAACCAAGACAATAAGAGAAGAGAAGATGGCTTGATCAATTGTGTCCAAATGAGCTTGAGGTCTCTCTTATTTATAGGCTTTCATGAGGGTCCACTTGGGGTTGAGGCTGACCTTTCCAATTTAACATGTGCTTAGGGCCAACCTAACCTAATATACATGAGTGAATAAATAAATTCAAAAACAATCTTTCACTAGGTCGATTTTGGTCCTCTCGAAAAGAGGAATCTAATGCAATCATCATCTCGATCATCTGAGTTGTCCAAGGTGGAATTTAACCGCAGTTGTGAAACTCCTCTCAACTAGGGAGAATTCCACGTGCCAATATCCATCCATCGATCAATATGCCATTTTGGTATCTTCACTTATCGTCACTGATCATCTCTTTCATGTAGTCATCATGCCATGACCACCTTAAGTATCTTATCATCACAAATCATCAATGTACATCTCGATCTATTGCTTATTCCTACTTATCTCTTGATTGCTCCTTCTCATATGTTGAACATTCTTGAATCTAGAAGAAGAAAATTTGTTACTAGAGGGGAGCTTAAGCTACCACCCTCTATCCATCAAACTGCTACCTGGAATCTCTACCAGCGGGCTACTACCCGGAATATCATCATCAATCGTCATCGGAGAGCATATCATCAAGAAGCACATCTCAACCTGGAACCACATCAAGGAACACATCTCAACCCGAAATCTCATGGGGAAGATATACATCTACAACCCCATATTGAGCAATACGATATACAAGCACACACGGGAGCACATCTTGACCCTGGAATCTCATCAGGGAGCTTAATCTCAACCTAGAATTGCATAGGATTATCTCAATCCATCCTATTGCCTAATGATCTTCCCATCGATTACCCTGAATAGTCATGTGGTAAAACACCTACATCATAATCGACTTGGGTTGTACACCCCAAGTACACTCTCGACTTGTTGGCCAAATGAGGAGCAGTATACAAGCCCAACTTGTGGGTATTATGCCAACTGGGGTATACTGTGCAAAGACCAAACAGGGGAGCAGTATTCTCCCACCCTATGAAAATAGGAGAGCAGCAACTCCAACCCTATGGGTAATACATAGGGGCCATACCCTATTGTCCAAAGTTCCCTCAACCCCAGGAGCCCTCCATCTCAATTCCTCACCCTGGGAACTCAGATAGGGAAGAAGAGTTCGCTCAGTGTCCTCGATCAGCGTTGCTCTCATCATACTCAAATCTAGTATCAACTTACCTTAATAGTAGTTGTTTCCTAATCATACAAGGCATCAAATCAAATATCATGTCAGAACATAAATGGTCATATAAATCACAAAAGGATACCATAATCATCCTCCCTCTCAAGGAGGTGCCAACCACAAGCCTAAGCTTGTCTCGAACAGCTGCACTTTCTCAAAATATGAGAGTATCTTGGTCCCAACTATAAATATGGGAATATGGGACTTTCTGCCAATCGAATCTCACTCTATGTCATCATAATGTATCCATGCCATATCCAAATCATGCTCAGACAACTCTCTAAGGAGCTTCTTTATCTTGCCTCACAGCTAGCCATGCTAGCAACATCGTACTCATCCTCAATCGTACTATGCACCTCTCATCCAAATATCATGGCAGATCTCATACTAAAGTAGCATCCAAATGTGCTCATCTACAATAATCTCAAATATCAACAATACATCCATGCAGTCACATTGTTGATTTTGACTAGCATCGAATGTGATCTAGCTCCGAAATTTTGTGGAGAGGCTAGAATACATAAGATCTCCAAGACCCAGAAATCATTTGGAGAAATTCCACCCGGATGATGAGTTATTAAAATAATTAATATTTCTAATGGGGTTCCTAGGTCTAAACTTAGGAAAATAAAAATATTAATGGGTATTAATAAAGATATTGGTGAGAAGCTTCTAAGAGACGAGGATCAAGTCTGTTTTAATCTTAGTCGTTGATTAGGGACTTAATCTCGGTCGTTGATTCATCAACAGGAAAATTATAAGAGAAGACATGAGAGTCATTTGGAGACACACCAGGCAAATACTCAGTAACTCGAGGGAAATCGATTCTCAAGGAGAAGAAGTTCAATTTCAGAGGGAGAGTTGCAGGGTGAACGAAGAGGAGGGCATCAGCATCAGTCAGACACTGGGGAGGAGGTGACGCAGAGCATCCGAGGGACAGCGTAGAGGGAAGATCAGAGAGACAGCACAGCTGGAGGCGCACTTCTCACACGGGCCTCATGCAGAAGTGACGCAGAGAAGGGCAGAGGGTCTCCGGGGTGTCATAACTTCTCTAGGTAGAGGAGGAGAAATTGTCTCATGTGTTTCTCTCAGAAGTGTCTCAATATTCTGTAGAATCGTTCCTTGTAAAGAGATTGTTGCTGAAGATTAATAAATAAACCCTCATCTGTTGCACTGGTTTTCCCGCATTGGGTTTTTCCAGGGACAATTGTCCAAAAATAATTGTGTTGATGTGATTGATTCTTGTGCTTGTATATCACTGTTATTTTCTCTATGCTATTATGTGATAACTGCAGTGGAATTTATTTTAATGTTTACTGAAGGGTTTTGTAAATAACTTATTGTGGAAAATAAGTAGCAAAAATAAATCAGTTACTGAAGTAGAATTTTGTGTTAAAAATTTTCACACACATATCATAGGAGAAATATCACAGCATCAAAAATAGAATATCTCATGCATATATTTCAAAGGATGCTTAGTGGCAACTCTATGTGAATGAAGCGGCTCACTCATGAATTTATTCAAGTTCTACACACATCATATATATGGATGTTCAAAACGGAACATCAATGCTTCAATCAACATTCGGATGCCATGTCAAGTTCAACAATATTTTTGAACTTCAAATCGGAGTATCCAAGGATTTGCATTTTCATTATTCAAAAACATTCTCAATAGCTTTGCAATAAATTTCTTTCCCAAATTCTAGAAATCGATTCATCATGCCATGATTCATCATTTCAAGCTTCATAAGCTATCTCCCTCTGATTTAGATCATCTATTGTCACTCACTGCTTTTTCAGTCACTAGTGGCTTCAGAAGCCAAATATCAGTGGTGTTTAATGCCAAATTTTGAGCCACAGAAGCTATAAGAACGAGATGGGACCCTCTTCAGTGCGTAGTGCTCTGGAAGAGCTTTATGCGGGTATCAAGAAGTCCAAAAAAGGGGTCCTGGATCAAAAGTTAGGGCATGTTGAAGAATTCCTCTAGAAAGCTCAGAAAACCCAAAAATGGCCAAGTCTGAGGGAAAATTCGCATATCGGCGTCAGCGAGTATGGGCACATCGCATATCGACATCAGCAAGACCAAGAGAAAAAGAACATTGGTGATTGTAGAAACTGCGATCCGTCGATCGCTGATATCATCTAGTGGCATCGGCGAGTCAAGGCACCACGTTTATCTGTATCGGCAGGATTTAAGTCCTGAAGACTGCGCTGGGAGGCCGATTACAATACGATGTAATATGTTGGGGGGCTGGGAAATTCATTAACAAAGAAAATGGTTAACAAAACAAGAGCGGGCCACCCCCCTTCCCTCTCCTCCACGTGGCACAATCCCGCATCCCACATCACAGCACTCTCGTAATCTAAAACTCCAACGACCTTGCAAGGACCGATTACGATACAGTGTTGTACCGCTGGGAGGGGCCGATTGCAATACAATGTTGTACCATTGGGAGGGGCCGATTTCGAGTTACAAAGAAAATGCCTGCACCAACCAAGGGTCGGGCCTCCCCTTCCCTCTCCTCCACGTGGTATCAGCAATCGGCAGGGTCACAAGTCTGAAACTATAAGAAATCGCCAATATTGCGATATGGACCAAAATCGTCGAGGAGGGCCAATTTTTAATTATAAAGGAAAGCATGGAAAAACAGGGCTAGCGAGCCTCTTTCTCTCTCCTCCAAGGGGGCCATGTGGAGGCCTCTAATTGGTCCACCGAGCTGACATGGTAATTGACGTCAACAATGATGTGGCAAGTACGAAAGATGATGTCGCAGGTGGACATGTGTCACTCATTTTGGGCGTTTTAGGGGTCCTATGGGGTTGTTTCCCGGTGCCATGTGTCACCACTCACAGGGTGACACGTTGCAGTGATGACGTCACCCGGTAGATCGGCGATTGCGATTGCGATTGCGAGACCTCCCTTCCAGACGCAATAAAGTATTATGGCAGGGTCTATATGGACCTCGCATCCGAACTATCAGCCCGCACCAAAGAAAAGGGTAAGGGGCCTTCTCATCCAGCAGGCGATTGCAATATCTTTCGGCAGACCCGATCTCGCAAATCAGCGATCGCAAGGATAAAGGGAAGTGCCATAGACAAAACATAATAACACGCTAAAGTGCGAGATTTCATAATAACAAAGGAAAGAAGCCCCCTGACAGGAGCCTGAAGGCCTCAGTGCCCGAGGGCTAAGCCCCTGGTCGTAACCCTCAGTTGTATATGATAAGAAAAGCACAAAGGGGCTAAAAGCATATGGGGCTAAAGGGGAAATTAAAAGTGCCCGCTTGTTCATTTGTTTTAAACATTAAGGACCCGTGGTCGTGGTGCTCTAATAAGTGTCCTGTAGCGATTTAAATGGGAAGATGTGCCAGCTGTAATAGTTAATGGAGCATGGCGCAATTGTAGAACAGTATAGAGGGGGACTCAGGAGGACTTAATGGCACGGCATGGTGCCCCATCCCTCTTCACAGAAAAGGACTTAGCCTATAACATGCCTCCATAAGTCGGGGCTGAAAGCAATCAAAGGAGAGTTGACAGAGGTCGGTCGATGCAACAATAAACCGCCTCAACAGCAAAGAGAAGCATGACAACAGCAGGGACGTGGCTCCACCCACGGCCTCCACTGAAGCAGCAAGGGGACACCTCTTCCTTCCTCTCTCGACTTTCTTTCTCTGAGCATTTATTTCTATATTTTTCCAAGAAAGGGATTAGATCCCTGTTGTAATCTTAGGTAGGCGATAGCAAAGCCTGACAAAGCCGAGACAGCTAGTCTAGCATGACAGCTGGGGATCGGGCTCAGGTATTTTGATTGTAATTCAAATCTCTCCCCCTCTTCTTATAAATGGGGAGACTAAACATAATACCAGGTTCCGGATTCTTAGACCCGCGAGGGCTGAACTCTGTGTTTCCATTTTGGTTCAATATATATTTTTTTTGGGACTTCACTGGTATCATGGCTGAGTGTATGGACTGGTTATTGGGCCCTTTGGGATAAATGGTGTTTCCCTGTTGATTCCAAGCTTGCTTAATGTGGAACAAGTTCCTCTTGGTAATCTCATTTCACCTGTGTTTTTCTTTCTTTGAAATAGTGTAATGAATGCAGTTGGTTCCTCTTCAATCTATAGATTTATCTTAGCTGCTTTGGCAAAGAACGATACCCATGTTGTATTTCATCCGAAACCTTCTTTTGCTCCTCCATTTCTATCATCTCATTTGAAAACCATGGTCTAGGATTTTGTCTTGCTTACAGCCCTATCCATTGAATTCCCCTTTCTGCTGGAACATTGTTGCCTAGGATTTTGTTTGTTACAGCCCTATGCATCTATTTCTCTCCCTCCTTTCCTCCTCTCCACCATTAATACAACTTCAGTTACATTGTCTCATTTTTGTGTGTCGGCCACCAGAAGGAGAAGTCATTTCTCTTTGAGATTGCCCAAATACCCCCCAACATTTGGATCCATGAGTTGGCCTGAATCTTCCTCTTTGAAAGCTTATTGAACCAAGCCCCTCATACCTTTTTACATGACAATTGGAGTGTCGCAACCCCTCACATATAACCTCACAAGCACTTCTCTATTTAAGATGTCCTAGGCACTGGTCTACAATCAACCCATACGTTGTCTCTAGGGAGCTTTCCTTGCCTCCTACTGCACTTGTGTTGCAGGTGCAATATTTAGCCACAACATCATCAAAGGCTCATCACCTGTCAAGAGTAGACCATCAGGATGTAAAACCAAAACCATAATCAAAATCAAAGTCATACCTTGGAACTCATCATCTTGACTTCATCAGATAACTGTTAAATATAGACATATCTAGATCGAGGAGCTTGCTTCATGCAATGCTCTTAAGCATAATGCCTTGCTAAGCCAACATACTCAACCTTACATAAATCAATGTTGTACCATCACATCAACAAAGTTAGCTTATCAATGTTTAGAAGCTAGATCACAACCATTATCAAAATCATTATTATCACAATATCAATACTTTCAACCGAGTGATGGGGAGAGCTCATATCAAGTCGTGACTTCCTTTATTATTATGCCAACAATTGTCATTAAGCATGCATTATCAATCCGAACTTTATCAAGTCATTCTCATAATCATAATACAAGTCATTTATGTCGCTAGGTGCAAATGAATACACCAAGGATGAGTCATGCACAACTATCAGTACCTCAACCATTGTGCTAGGAACGAGGAGGCCAATACAAAATGTTTTTTCCAAATACCCACATAAGTCATTATGCCCACATAGCATAGACATCAAGGCCAATCAACGATCATCAGATCAAAGCATTATACATCAAGTCAAGTCCAAATTTGATATCGTAGAGAGATCTATAGTCAAAGCATATCTCAATCATCAATTCAAATTTATTTTCAAGCATCATGACAACAAATTGTTCATCTATATCAATCAGCCAAATCATGCCAACCTCTTGTAGCACAAACATAGTGACATATCTATATGTATGTCTCGGTCACCTGCGAACACAAGTTCAGTCTGCATGTTCATGTTATGGAAAACATTCAAGCTTTTCCTGCTTCCAAATCTTGTTATCTGCAACATATCTGTGGAACTAACATCTTCCAAGTGACCATCCGATTTCACGCACAATATTTTATGTGATCAACGATTTAACCCAACAACTTCAAAAATTAGATTACAGTGGCAGAATATGTCAGAGACACCTTGGTTCAGAGTTCAGACAGCTTCAGAAAGCTTCACATGAGGGTCTATTGTAGTCAAACCCCTAGACGTTCCCTTCAGGTTAGCATGGGAGCGTCTTTAGCTACCTAAACACAACCTGGGCCTTAGCATGTGTGCATCCAGGGACGAGATTTCCCAGTGCCGTGCTTGCGTCCAGAGCAAAAACTCTAATTTTGTACAAGCTTCAGATCTAAGACTTTGCTACAAATCAATTATGTCAGATGCACATAAATCATACTTCAAGAGTACAAAATGCAAATAGTAATAAAGCAAGAATCTTGAGAAAAGATACTCCCTCTGACTGGGAATCTATGTCATCAACCTGTCTCTAATAGAGTCAAGCAACAGCAGATCTATTAGATCATAAACATATCTCTATCATGGCTATAACATCAATCTTTCATCAAAGGTTGGACTCAAAGCAACATACAGATGCAACATCATATCTCAAAGATTATGAGCACTTTCTATCAAGTCACTTCATCAAGTTAGGACATTCAATTTAACCATACGCCATCAAGACAAGACCAAAGGTAGTAAGAGATCTAGAATATCAATCTCATAGTTATACCTCTAACATCATGCTTATCATGATCATTGAGATCAAGTTAGGTCATTCAATAAAGCTTTATCAAAACAATGAGAGTGTTAATCTCTCTTTCCATATGCTTCCATCATGCTTATCACAAGCATTATCAGCAAAGCTATCCTTCTTTATAAAATCCTTCTTTCATGACAAGTATCAAGAGTATCATTTTACTAGGGTCAAGGTGCTAGCCTTCTTTATAGGATCAAGATGTCCAACAGATGGATGATAGCCAAACACCAAGTGTATCAATGTATCAACATTAGATAGCCTCATAGAATTCAAGAAGATCAAAATGTTCAACACCAGGTGCATCATTTCATCATAGGAAACATAGATCCAAGTCGCTTTCATATGCATGTATGAGCCAACAAAGAAAGAGATATTCTCATCATGTCTTAGGGCTTACCTAGCCATCAATGTTATTGTTGAAATACAACATACCATGCACACTTTGTGGTATTCAAATACCTCTGCACCTACACATAGGTAGCTTGTAGTGCTTGTCCTTTTTCATCAAGTACCTCTTTACCTCTTTCTAGATCTAGCTTTTCTTTCCTGCATCTCAAATGATCCTCAAGAAGGATTTACTCATCGCATCTCATCAAGGAGGTTAGAATCATCCATATACTCAAATATATATGCAGGACGTATAAGAAATAAACATAATCATCAAATCCATAGGTCTAAACAAAAGTAAAATGCATCATAAGTCAAGAAATACTTATCTTCAATGAGAGGTGGTCCTCTCCCTCTTGAACCAATATTCAAGAGCCATCAATGTCCATGGTCAATGTACCAATGTTGCCTTCGATTATCCAACCAAGTCTGCTAGGGATTATCCCATTAAGGGCTTCATCAAATCTTCCACAAGTGTTTGAGCATCTTCACATTGACCAACTAGGTACCATATCTCATATTGTTTCCATAAACCAGGACCAACTAGGTAACATATCTCATATTCTTTCCATAAACCAGGGTTTTCTATCCAACCCTAACCTCATAGAATCCATCAAACTTTAATAATAAAGTTGCCTGGGTTTTCTTCAAACCCTAGAATTCTTTTAGGTCTCCACCATCCTCTTCTTGTTTCCATCTAAGGTGCCATCATCGAGGTGATCTCTATGGATTTGCTTCAGCCCAACTCCAATACCATGTTAATTTTTCATAGGGCTACATTGTTCTTTGCTTTGATAATTGCATTTCTTCATTAATACATTAAGTTCACCCCATATCATTATTACATTATTCAGTTCTACACCATTATTCATCAGCATATGCATTTATATAGAAAGAACAACATCATCATCATCAATGCAGCAGAACATAAAGGAACAATAGAAGCAAAGCATCCACACACATAGAGATACCAGGAATGGTCTAAGACTAGGGAAAAACCCACTATGGGGAAAACCCTTGCAAATCTTCTTCTTCTTAGATCGTCATCAAATGATTCAGTGAAAGAGAGTACAATGATCCATAACTTTATCTATGCAACAAAACAACTATGATATCCATGAAACAAATCTAATCATGCTTATAATCACAACCCCGATTCTGAGGATTGTAGTGTGTTGCCACTGACTGTAGTCAACTATTGGATATTGTTGTCACTGTGCTAAACACTGTTGAACATTGTTGTACTGAGTGGAATCTTCAGAATACTGAAATCTCATATTTGAGTCCTAGACGCAGGGAGGAGTCGTGCGAGCGTCTATAACAATCCTAGATGCTCTCTGTGAACTGTATGTCAGCATCAATGGCAGCCCAAACACTCCCTAGACCATTTTGTGTGTGCGTCCAGGGACCAACTCACCAGGTCTGCTCCAAACCCTCAGACGCTCCCTTCCAATTACTGTGCGAGTGTCCGAGACAGCCTCGACGCTCTCAAGACCACTCTATGCGAGAGCCCGGGGAACGACACCTCCAGATTTGCCTCTAAAACCCTAGACACTCCCATAAGCTTCTGTGCCAGCATCTAGGGCTCTCTGGACGTTGTCTTGACCACTGTGTGCCAGCTTCCAAGGACTAAAATGCCCAGTTCTATGCCAGTGTCCAGGAATCAGAAAACCCTAGATCAATGCGAGCTTCATCCCTGAGATTTTGGACACTTTCGTGAACTTTCCTCCAACAGAGTTGTGCGAACCAAGACAATAAGAGAAGAGAAGATGGCTTGATCAATTGTGTCCAAATGAGCTTGAGGTCTCTTCTATTTATAGGCTTTCATGAGGGTCCACTTGGGGTTGAGGCCGACCTATCCAATTTAACATGTGCTTAGGGCCGACCTAACCCAATATACATGAGTGAATAAATAAATTGAAAAACCAACTTTCGCTTGTCCAAATAAGGTGATCTTTAGGTCGATTTCGGTCCTCTCAAAAAGAGGAATCTAATGCAATCATCATCTCGATCATATGAGTTGTCCAAGGTGGAATTTGACCGCAGTTGCAAAAATTAACAGGATAGAGCCTTCAATAAATCTTGCAAGATGCTAGCAGGTAATAAGAGTGAGCTAGTAGAAGCTCCATTGGTTCAGAGGGCAGCCACTAGGATCATTACAAGGTCAATCACAGGGATCAGTACAGTTCCCAGTACCAACACATCCTTAGGTGTAGGAGATCCAGTGAGTTCGCGATAGACGGAGCAGCAGAGGGAGGATGAGGAGCTGGTTGATCCTCCCACCACTACTGGTCGAAACTAGTAGGGAAGTTCGTCAGACATTGAGAGATGTAGAGGAGTTCAATGGAGATCCAAGGACGAACAAGAGAGAACGCAGACAGCCAAACAGGTACCAAGCTTTGGTGGCACAATTTGTAGAACCTTCCAGCTATCAAGAGGTCGCACAACATCAGGTGTGGGTGGATGCCATGGTAGAGGAGTATAGCTCTATCATGACAAACAATGTTTGGGAGGTAGTGTCGACGACTGTGGATAGGTTACTTGTGGGCTCTCGATGGATCTATAAGATCAAGTACACTGCAGATAGTAGCATGGAGAAGTACAAGGCTAGATTTGTGGCAAAGGGGTATGCGCAGAAAGAAGGGATAGACTATGAGGAGACCTTCGCCCCAGTTGCCAGATATACTTCTATCCGGTCAATTATATCTCTAGTAGCGCAAATGGGATGGCAAATTCACCAAATGGACGTCAATACAGCTTTCTTGAACGGGGTGATAGAGGAGGAGGTATATATAGAACAACTAGAAGGCTTTGAGACACATGAGAGGGGCACGCATATGTGTAGACTGAAGAAAGGTCTATACGAGCTCAAACAGGGTCCCAGGGCATGGTATGGTCGGATTGACAATTACTTGCAGCAGATGAGAATCGTCAAGAGTGATGCAGATCCCATCCTTTACTATCTAATGGTAAAAGATGAGCCACTCATCCTAGTAATGTATGTGGATGACCTCTTCTTGACAGGGTCATCAGAGCTCATAAAGGACTGCAAGAGGAACCTGGCAACAGAATTTGACATGAAGGATTTGGGACTAATGCACTACTTTCTAGCTTGGAAGTATGGCAAAAGGATGGGGATATCTTCCTTGGTCAAGTGAGATATGCTATAGAGATTCTGAAGAGATTCAGGATGCAGGATTATACACCCATGTCTACGCTTATAATCACAAACTAGAGAAAGATAAAAGCATCAGAGGACGAGGATGTTGACCCCCACCTTGTATAGACAGCGTATCGGTTCCCTCATGTATCTGGGCAACACTAGGCCAGATATCTGCTTCACAATCAACACTCTTAGTAAATTTATGGTGGACCAAAGAGAGTGTATTGGACAGCAATGAGACACATTCTGAGGTATTTGTGTGGCACAGTCGAGTATGGATTGAGGTGTACTCGTGGTGATAGTGTCAAACTATGTGGATTCACAAATGCAGATTAAGCAGGCAGTGTAGTGGACAGAAAGAGCACATCAGGGTGTCACTTCAGCATTGGATCAAGGGTTGTCTCTAGTGCAGCAGGAAGCAGAAGTCAATAGCACTAAGCTCTGCAGAAGCAGAGTATATGGCAGCTAGCACAACCACATGCGATGCTATATGGCTTCGGAAGTTGTTGTTGAGCCTGTTCGGTCAGAGGATGGAGGCAACCACTATCTACTATGATGATTAGAGTTGCATCAGGCTCTCTGAAAATCCAGTGTTTCCTGATAGGTTGAAACACATAGATACCTGATATCATTTCATCAGAGATTGTGTGCAGCGTGGAGCAGTCTAGCTACAACGTCTTCCCACAAAAGATCAGGTTGCAGATATACTCACAAAAGCTCTAGGGAGAGCGAAGTTCAACTATTTCAGAGAACAGATGGGTATAGTGGAGAACCCTTTTCAATAGGAGGGACAGGAGTTTTGTTCTCAGTTGCAGTAGTTGCAGCAGCAACATGAGATCACTGGCAGTGTTAGCAACAGCGTAGATGCAGTATGGTTCAGCTACAGAATTGGCAGATGAATCAGAGTATGCGCAGTGGCTTTGTGGGCAGTGACACATTGTCACGGTTGTTAGACATCAATAGCGTGCGGCAAGATGTTATGGGAGAGAGAACACCTTTCTTGCTAAGATGGAGTGTTAGTTTTTGTAGCATCGGATAGGTGTTCTAGTCTCGACTTTGGTCAAAGAGACTATGAAACGCGAGATCTCCAAAACCCGAAAAGGGTTCCAGGAGAAAACACCTAGAGACAGCTCAATTAAGTTAATTGATCAATAACTAAATACTTCCTAAGTCTAACTTCGGAAAAGTGATTAATTAACAACAATTAATTGAGAAATGTGAGAATTCTCTAGAAACTCACACGAATTGAGTTTGAGATGCTCTTAGTCATTTATGGGGATCTAATCATGGTCGTTGGTTCACCAACGAGAGATTATAAGAGCAGGACGCTGGGATGGAGATAAACACACTAGTAGTGCGAGTTCCATGGCAAATCGAGCTACCCAGTCGCGAAGATTGAGCAAGGGAGAGAAGTTTGAACAAGAAGGAAGGCAGGAGTGAGATTGAGGGAGCAATAGTAGAGTACTCCAATGAATATTCCCAGCAGCAGAGCAGCAGAACTAGGAGGCAGAAATATTTTTGTAGGAAGGCCGAATAACCAGTGCGCGCAACCAGAAACCCAGTACGAGTTGTCGGAGGTCAAATCGAGCTCCAAAAGGCCAAGCGAATTTCTTCCAGTAGCAGAGGGAGGTAAGACGAAGCGAGCAGGGCGTATGATTTTTCCAGGGCAGGCAGTGCGAATTCCTGGAGGTCAAGTTTCTCAATGGGGTTTGAGCAGGTCAGAGGGAGACCGAGAAAATTTGCAAAAGGGAGAAAAAAAATCTCCAAATTATTTTAGAAGAGATTTTGCTGGAGGATTGCCAGTTTGGCATCCAGATTGTTCTCAGAATTTTCGCTACAACATAAAAATAATAAAACCCTCATCTTCTGCAACAGTTTTCCCACATTGGGTTTTTCCGGGGACTTTTGTCCAAAAATATTGATGTCATTTTTATTGTGTGCACTCTATATTTCTCAATTCCAATATTTTATTTTACGCAACGTTTTTATTGTGAAAATTGTAGTTGTGATTTTATCTGTTGTTTGTCATAGCAAATAAACTACACTTAATATTAATCAGAATAATTTCCAGTTGGTGCAATAGAGTAGAAAATTTCACAAGAAAAGTTAATAAAGAACCCTATTAGGTGGTTTCAACCTCTAAGGAAATGACAGGTCCAAGGTAAATCCATCAAGTGGCAAGTGTCATGTGAAATAATGATGGAACAAATTGGGGGCAAAGGGAAGGCTCCAAGCCACATGCCATGGTACAAGGGTAGCTATGATGAGAAAAGCCCATACCTTGGGTACATGAATGCAAGCGGGAGCAATCGTGGTACATGAGTTACCTCAGCGTTTGTTTTTCCACCCTTCTTCATTTACCTTTTTCCTTTTATTGATTTTTCTTCATTTTAATGCTCGGGGCTCATGGGAATAAGAGGATGATGTGTAAGATATAGTAGTGATCACCCCCTTAAGGTGAGGCAGTTCATCACCCACCGGGGGTTGGGACATTCATGGGTTCCTTATTGATGCGGAGGGGCACTCATAGGGGCCCTAGGAACCAGGGTGATGGCCATAATGATGTTGAAGTTTCTAAGTCTACTTAGTTAGAAACCCTCCATGCACTTTATCTAATTTATTCCTACCTACTTGTTATGTTAACAAGTTATTTACAATGTAAATACTAAAAATAAACACTAGTGCATGCCCAACATATTACAGATCAACAACTAAAGGAAATAGAAACAATCACAACATATGACACCATTATTTTTGGACCAATGTCCCCGGAAAAACCCAATGCGGGAAAACCGGTGCAGCTATCTAAGGGTTTTCTTATTAAGCAATTTCAGAGTACAATCTGGGTGCCGAAACTGGCCTACCCAACAAAGAATTTCCTTAGCAGCTATACCTCACAGTTTGAAAAAAATCTCCTGGCTAAAACCCCGGAAAATCCTTGGCAGCTCCTCAGCACAAAACTGCGCTGCAATCACAGCGTCTGCCCAATCTGGACTGCATCAGCCCCTCTCTATCTCACATTGGCCCTACGTCAGCCTTTCTTGGCCTGCATCAGCCCCAGGAGGCCCTGTGTCAGCTTTTTGGGCCTTTGCGTCAGACACGCTGGCCTCTCTGGTGCTCTGCGCAACACTTGGCTGCCTCTGCGTGGCTCTGCGTGAGCCCTTGCTGGCTCTGCGTCACTCTCCTTGGTTGCTGTGTTGCTCTCCTGGCACAATCTTTGCCTTCTCTGTTTCTCTGTACTCAATGCCACTCAGCTGCTCTCCCAATCACTGATTCTATCTCTCTTAGCAAACCCCGCTCTAAAGAATAAAATGACTAATCACTCTGGTGTATTCTCCAAGTGACCCTCAAGCATCCTATTATACTTTTCCTGTTGACATCTCAATGGCTGAGATTAAGTCCCTAATCAACAGCTAAGATTAGATCTGGCTTGATCCATGTCTTTTTGACCATTCTAACACAGATTCATATTAATACACATTAATATTTTATTTTCCCTAAGTTTAGACTTAGGGACTCCATTAAAAATATGAATTATTTTAATATCTCCTGATCTATTTAGAATCTACCCAAACCCTTTCTAGGTATTGGAGATCTCATGTGCCCCAACCTCTCCACCAAATTTTGTGGCTAGAGCACATCTGATGCTACTCCAAACCAACACTCCCTCTTAGCGAGGACTATGCTCTAGCAATACTCCTCACTGAGTATTACTCTGATCATCCAGCATCGGTACCTGTGTTGATGCTAGGCCTTCCTGCCCAACATCCTCTGCACTTCTGCCTCTTGTACTGCTGCCCATGGTTCTGCCATTGCCACTGTTGTATCTGTACGATAGCTCCCTCTGCATCCGTGTTGTTGTTGGTCCTTTCTCCCAGCACTGCATCCGCATTGCACCTCCTCTCATCATGCTGCATTGTGCTGCCCACTACTGCACCGCAACTCAGTTACTGAGAAGTAACTGATGTCCCAACTGACCTCCCTATTGGGCTAGAAACACCCTCTGATGCTGAAGCTCCCTCTACCGCTGACAAGTGCTCCCTCTCTGACCTCTGTGCTGCTGCAACAACTCCCTGCATCTCACACTGTTGCACACCTCTCTGTGCCTTCCTGCACTGGTGCAACACTCCTATACCTTTCGCATTGCTGCAACCTGCTAGCTCTGCGCTGTCTCGGGACTCCTGCACTATAGCTCTCTTTGTTGCTCCATCCGCATCCGTCTCTACCCATCTAGCCAGTCCTACTAGTCCTCAACGGGGCTCCCGTAGCAAGGTCTAATCCAAGAGGCTGGGTACCTCGAGGATCCTGCCCTTCATCGCCTGTAGTCCTCCTGAGTACAGCTTGATGTCTCCCCACTTCCGCTCAAGTGGCATGTGTGCACTCATGGCACAACCATCGTCTGTCAAAACTTCCTTCTCTGCCCGTGCTGGCACTACCTTAGTCTCGGAAGACTCTCCCTTACTCTTCTTCCTTGGGCACTGGGTCGCATAATGACCCATCTCCCCACAGTGGAAGCACTTGATCTTGGAGAGATCTTTCTTCTTCCACTTCTCCTGCTTTCTCTCAGATGCTAGGGCCGCATCCTTCTCCTCCTGCTTGACCTTGATCCCTTTGCTGATGCTACCTGTCTTCAACTGTCGTCTGATCTCTTGCCCACACCTTGGGTCGGGCCTGGAATGATGCCCCAAAGGTTGATGCAGATAAAAAAGAACGATAAAAGCATAATATGGCCACATACAATAGGAAATGTACCACAAAATGCAAAAGATGGTCAAGACAATAAAATTTAGTACGTGGGGAAAAAGCCAAACATGAGCTTTACCCCTTATCATAATGGTCATCACCCTGGTTCCTAAGGCCCCCATGAGTGCTCCCTACATTATTAAGGAACCCATGAATGTTCCAACCCCTGGTGGGCGATGAACTACCCCACCTTAAGGGGGTAATCACCATTATATCTTACACATCATTATCTTATCCCCTTGAACCCCAAGCAGTAAAATAAAGAAAAATGAATGAAAGGCAAAAGGCATATTAAGAAGGGTGGAAAAACAAAGTCTGAGGTAACTCATGTACCACGATTGCTCCCTCCCTCCATCCATACACTCAAGGTGTGGGCACTCCGTATCATAGCTACCGTTGTACAATGGCATGTGGCTTGGAGCCTTCCCTTTGTCCCCACTTTGTTTCATCATTATTTCACATGACACCTGTCAATTGAAGGATGTACTTTGGACATGTCATTCCCTTAAAGGTTGAAACCACCTAATAGGGTCCTTCATTAACCACTCCTACCCAAAAAGGTAACACTGTTACATGTTCAAAGGCCCAAATTTGGAAGGGAAACCCACTATATGTTGATTTCTGGTAGCATTGGTTGCAAATACTGAGAGGGGGGGTGAATCAGTATTTCTTTTCAATTGCTATTTTTACCAGTTAAATCATGTATATTTAGAACACAAAAATGAACAATAGGAATAAATGCTTTTATTCGTATAATCTTTACAATAAATTAGATACAATATATATAAGGCTTCAATCTGTTGCCAAGCACCAACTTGGACTTTTTGTGAGACTCCAACCTCCAAGGCACCAACCCTATCTTGTCAAGGCATCAACCTTGGATTTAAAAGCACCAACTCCAAGGACACCAATCCTTCCAATTCTGAGGCACCAAACCCAAGGGCTCTGACCCTATCTTGTCAAAGCATGTTTGATAGTAATTCTCTGCTCCCAAAATCTTCTTGATTGAATTCTATCAATTTACAGCTTCACTGTAGTCTCCATGTTATAGCATCAATGACAATCTATCTTCATATGAAGGAGTCTTGACAACTCTTCATACTGTCCACACAGAGTCTACAAAGTTACCTCATGATGATGTCAAATAGCCATCATGATCTCCAATAATGTCTCCACACAACTTCAGTGTGTCTATAATGAACTACACTAAGCTTTGCACAAAAACCAATTCTCTGTTTCAAGCCTTTGTTCTCACTGTCATGGTAAATGCTTCCGACATGACTGCTTCTCACTGTTCTTGCTGTTGCGATCTCTTACTTCCCAGAAACAAATTCACATACGCTTCAATGTTGGTGCTGGCTACTGCTCCCTTCAAGCGATGTCAGATGAAACTTTATTTTTCCCTTCACAGAATTGTTCTTCAGGTTGCGTTATGTACCTGATTAATTTATCACTGGTTTGAGCCTTTCAAAGGTTAACTCGATCAACAGAGATGCTCGTCCTTTAGCTTCCTCCTATCCTGCTAGACCTACCGCTTTCTCTCGTTCTTCTAGTTCACACTTTTTTGAACTTTCCTTGTTCTCTGTTATAGATGCCTGATAAGCCTGACCTTTGGCTTCCTATTCGCTCGCTTGATCTTCGGCTTCCTCTGCACTCGCTCGACCTTTTGGCTTCCTTCTTCGATCGCTTGATCTTCGGCTTTCTCTGCACTCACTTGACCTTCTTCACTCGCTTGCTCTTCGGCTTCCCGATCTTCAGATTCCTCTATCTCTTCAAGTTCACCAATACTCAAAAGACACGTTCATTCAGAAGAGAGGTCGAATTACAATAGTGTTGCATATTAAAATTTTATCAGAGAGGCCCTTTTTTAATATTCATAAAATAGACTCATTATTTACGGAGGATTTCATAGGAGAGATTGTACCCAATGAGGTCCCACATCCACATCATCAATCGCAATCGCAACTTTCAGAGGTCCCGCAATAGCAACTCTTAACATTGTCGATGTAACATGACCGATATTCATACTGTCAATGAAATGGACGCAATATAATATTAAACAGTCGTCAATAGATCCGTCGGGTCCATAGCTCCATCGCAATCGGCGGTCTGTCAGGTCCACAAGTCTTATCGCAATCACAGTTTACCATTGTTACATTTCTTCAAGTCTTGCGACATGTGACGGATGCGATATTTCTTTAGGAGGTATTATAATGGCTTCCAATGTCTTTCCAATGGCTTCCCTGATGGCTTGTCTCCTTGGCTTCTTGTTGTTGTTTCTTCACGGATCTGCTCTGCTTCTCCTTGGCTTCATATCATCATTTAGTATCCTAGAATATTGTCATATTGACATCAATGACTGTTGACACCTAATCCTCACGATTGGGTGAATTCATGTAAATAATTAAATTAGGAATGTGAACAGTCATCAGGAGATGAACTGAACAGTCACACCCTTTTGTATATAACAATAACATACCTAATGGAATAAAATGAATCAGTTTTTCTACCTAATGGAGTTACTGCGTGGCCTGACATGGTATCAGAGCCAGCGCCTTTTTTAGCTCTTGTACCTTGTAACTCCCTCGTCTCACTCACTGCCTGCGCTCTGCTCCATATTCCATTACCTACGCCCTACTCCATACAATACGCTCCCATATATTCGTTGGTGTCAATTGCCTGACATTTTCTGTCAAGCCTACCTACACCATTGACTGCTGCTACGTTACTCTGCTGCGTTTGGCTCCCATGCGCTCATACGCTACTATGTCCACCTCGACCTTGCTGCCACTCCATGCGTTGTGTCTCCTTGACTATTCAAAACTGCGCAGAGGTCTTGCGCTTTAACCAGCGCTTGTACTATGGTTGTTTTGAAACGTTGTCACGTTGGCTCTAGAAACGCTGCAATTGCATAATCCTTTTGGCATCGCTTCCCTTTCCATAATCCTTCTACCTGGAGACTTGCGTTCGAACGCCATTGTTGTGTGGCTAAACGAGATAAGGCGCATCCAAAGAGGCCGAGATCCCAACGGAAGAAACCCTGCCACTGCACAATCTTAAGAAACCACGCATCGCTGCTCCTCACCCGTGGGAAATCATCACGCCTGCGTGCTTCATTGTATGGTAATGTCATATGTAATATGTAAATGTAATGGGCATATATTACATTTGAAGTGTTGATGTCATATGTAATATGTAAATGTAATGGGCGTATATTACATTTAAAGCGTTGAAGTGATATGTAATATGTAAGTATATTACATTTAAAGCATTGAAGTGATATGTAATATGTAAATATATTACATTTAAAGTGTTGAAGTGATATGTAATATGTAAATGTAATGGGCGTATATTACATTTAAAATATTGAAGTGATATGTAATACATAATATTTGAATGAGATGCTGGATGCTTTTATCAAACATTGGAGGGATTTGAAGAAAATAAGTTTGGAGAAAATATGTTGCATAAATTTGTAGCGTGAGGTATTGATGTACATATTGGTATATGAGGAAGAGAATTGAAATATTTTGAGAATGCCCTTTTGAGTACAATTTTATTGTATATTGGCAAAAGTATTTTTCTATCAGCAGAAGTATTTTTTTTATAGAATGCATTCGATCATATCCATGGTGGGAATAGTTCTCACTGGCAAGGAGAACTATCCTGAATGGTCCCGGATGATAAAACACACCCTCATTTTCAATAAGTTGTGGAAAGGAGTGTGTGTCGGAGAAGGAGACAATGACCCAGTACAGCCTACCTCAAACAAAGAGCTCGCTATTTGGGAAAACAAGAACAGCAAAGCTTATGCATTAATCGTAGCATCTGTAAATGAAGAGGTGAGTCGCCATATTTCATCATATTCAACTGCCTTTGAAGCCTTACAAAAGCTGAAAGAACTCTATGACTC
>APFE031564016.1:68125-108192 GCA_000404065.3 Pinus taeda
AAAAGCTTGAAAGATTCAGAACGATGCTTGGACTCACCAACATCCCTTCAGATTAAGGGGGGGAATGTTGACACCTAATCCTCACGATTGGGTGAATTCATGTAAATAATTAAATTAAGAATGTGAACAGTCATCAGGAGATGAACTGAACAGTCACACCTTTTTGTATATAACAATAACATACCTGATGGAATAAAATGAATCAATTTTTCTGCCTAATGGAGTTACTACCTGGCCTGACAATGACAATCTAGATCAACAGCATCGAATGTGCTCTAGCCATGAAAATTGGTGGAGAGGCTAAGGCACATAATATCTCCAAAACCCAGAAATGCTTTGGCGAAATTCCACACGGTTGGAGAGATATTAAAATAATTAATATTTTTAATAGGGTTCCTAAGTCTAAACTTAGGAAAATTAAATATTAATGGGTATTAATATAAAACTGGGTGAAAATGTTCTAAATGACATGGATCAAGCCAAACCTAATCTTAGTCGTTGATTAGGGACTTAATCTCAGCAGTTGAAGACTCAACAAGAAAAGTATAAGAGGAGGCTTGAGGGTAAGTTGGAGACACACCAAATTGATCAGTCAGTTCAATTTTCTGGAGCAAGGTTTGTTGAGAGAAATCGAACCAGTGATCTATTGCAGCAAGGGGGAGTTCGACACGAGGCCGAGAATACATAGCAAAGAGGCAGAGATAGTGCCAGAGAGACAGCGCAAAGCCTGGAAAGGCTGATGTAGAGGCAACTGGGAGCTATGCAGAGGCTGAAAAGTCCAACATGGGTGACACAAAGGGTCTGAGGGCTAGCGCAAAGGCTTCAGTAGCTGTGTAGAGGCTAGCAGAGCTGACGGATGGCCAACATGCAGCGCTGGGGGAATTTTCCTAGGGCAGACTGAGTGCTGGTGAGCCGGAAAGGGTGACGCAGTCCCTACAGAGTGACGCAGAGCAATAGAGAGGCTTGGAGTAGCTTTTGTTGTCCAGTTGAGCTGCCATTGTTGTTGTGGGATCGTTCATCCGATGATTGATCAATCAGAATATCTATCTTTGAGGAGAGGTACTACTACCAAGGAAATTCTCTGTTGGATGAGCCATTTCTGGCACCCTAGTTGTATTTAGAAATACTGCATAATAATAAAACCCTCAGAACTGATGCACCGGTTTTCCCGCATTGGGTTTTTCCGGGGACGATTGTCCAAAAATAACGATATCCCTTGTGTGTTTGTCTCAGCTATTTCAGTTGTTGATCTATATATCAGTTAAGGCTACATTTGTGTTTATTTCAGTATTTATATTTATAAATAACTTGTTATAAACAAGTAGGAGAAATTAACCCAGATAATGTAGTAGGGATTTCTAACGTGTCAGACTTAGAAATTTTAACATGGTATCAGAGTGTTGCAGATCACATGAGAACTGAACGCACCACCAAAAATCTAAAGTATTTACAGTAGTAGCAGCTGTCCCGAGAGACAGCGTTGTTCCAGAGCAGAAGCAGCAGAGAAGAAGTGACGCAGAGGGCCTGCGTCATCATTTCAAACCAGAGGGAGGGTCAGCACAGAAGTAGAGAAGGGCAGATCAGACCTATCCATTGCCCAGTCAGCTTTCTTAGACAGGAAGGATCGACGTTGTGGCCAGGAGGAGAAGATCTGCAATTGTAGGGATTGCACAAAGCCTAGAAGGCTCAGTTTCTTTAGCTGTCGGGGCTTGGGGAGTTGTGGGCAGATTGTGATTGAGAAGTTGGTGGGGTGTTGTTTTTGTCGGTGCAGAACAGTACCTAAGGGGGCAAAACCAAGGTAGAGGAAGTCGCTACCTTGACGGATTTCTAGCCAAGAAATCCATATCTGAGTTGCAATTGCAAGGAGGATTAGAGAGGAGTGGTTCACCGTTTGACATTTGGCGGAAGGATTTCCAGCAGGGAAATCAGGACTTAGAAGGAGATTTCCAGGAGGGGAGTCGAAACTCAGATGGAGTCCGAGGAGCTGAAATGGCAGTGAACAGACTGAGGGATCAAGACAGGTTGGACGGGGCTTCCAACTTTGTCATCTGGAAGGAAGGCCAGGCTCCTGGCAGTCCTGGATCGACATCACATCAAGGACTTTGCCTTGAGAATCATGGCTATCCCAGTCGACCCAGCTAAAAATGAGAATTATGAGGATGCAGTGGTGAGGGCAAAAGTGCATGACCCTTGATGGGGTCAAAGATCATGTCGTACCACATATTGCTGAAAATAACACAGTAAAGGAGATGTGGGATACTTTGAAGACCTTGTATCAGGGTTGTTTCGTGCAGCAGAAGATGCTATTGGAAAATCAGTTGTGGTCGTATCAGATGCAGAAGGGAGAGCAAATAGATCCATTCCTTCTCACGTTGCAGGAGATTCGCGACCAGGTCACTTCCGTTGGGTCTTCACCGGATCCATAATTTATGGTTAGGACTGCCCTGAATGCAGTCTCCGAGGAGTGGGAGGCATTTGTCCAAAGTATTTTGGGCAGGGCTACTCTTCCAGGATGGGAGGAGATGTGGGCAGCTCTTTGCCAAGAAGAGATCAAGCGAATGACCAAGGCAAGGAGTAGTGGCAGGGGAGGTCGAATCAAGAAAGAGGAGGAGGATGCGGCTCTAGCATCTACGGACCAGTAGGGGAAGAGGAAGAAGAAGGACATCTCCAAGGTGAAGTGCTTCCATTGTGGGGAGCTGGGACATTATGCATCCCAGTGTCCCAGGAAGAAAAACAAAGGAGAGGCTTCCGATTACAAGGCAGCTCCTGCTAAGGTGGAGAAAGAAGTCGAGATTGATGATGAATGTGACATGAGTGCTCATGCACCTCTAGAGAAGAGGTGGGGAGACATCGAGTTGTAGTCAGGAGGACTACATACTAGGGGCAAGATCCTTGACGTGCCCAAACTCTTGGATCATATCCGGCTATGGGAGCCTTTAGCGACAGTAGCAGGATGACAGGGGTCGAGTGGAGCAAAGTGTAGTGGAGCAGCAAGGCAGTGCTTGGGTGCAGAAATATGAGGCAACGCAGTGGAGGTTGCAGCAGTGCGAGAGGCACAGAGGTGTATGCAGCAATGTAGTGGCAGCAGAGGGAGCACAGTATAGCAGCAAAGGCAACTTCAGTTTCACGAGGCTTCCAAACTGACTGAGATGTCAGTATTTGGGAGAAATCAGTTACCTACTTCTCAGTAACTGAGTTGCAGTGCAGCAGTTAGTACTGGCAGTGCTAGAGGCAGCATGGGCAGCATATTGAGAGGGAGTTGCAGTACAGATGTAGCAGTGGCAGTGATAGTGTCATAGGCAACAATACAGGAAGCAGCAGTGCACATGATGTGAGGCAGCAGGCCAAGAATCAACACAGGTACCGGTGTGGAGAGTCAATGTGATGTTTCAGTGATGGAGCATTATCAGAGCACATTCCTCACTAAGAGGGAGTGTTGATTTGTGGTAGCATCGGATGTGCTCTAGCCATGAAAATTGGTGGAGAGGCTAAGGCACATAAGATCACTGAGACCTAGAAATGGTTTGGGGAAATTCCACCCGGTTGGAGAGATATTAAAATATTTAATATTTTTAATGGGGTTCCTAAGTCTAAACTTAGGAAAATTGAAATATTAATGGGTATTAATATAAAACTGAGTGAAAATGTTCTAAATGACATGGATCATGCCAAATCTAATCTTAGCCGTTGATTAGGGACTTAATCTCGGCCGTTGAAGACTCAACAGGAAAAGTATAAGAGGAGGCTTGAGGGTCAGTTGGAGATACACCAAATTGATCAGTCAATTCGATTTTTTGGAGCAGGGTTTGCTAAGAGAATCGAACAAGTGATCTGTTGTAGCGAGGGGCAGTTCGGCACAAGGCTGAGAATACATAGCAGAGAGGCAGAGGTAGTGCCAGAGAGACAGCGCAGAGCCTGGGAAGGTTGATGCAGAGGCCGCTGGAAGCTACATAGAGGCTAGAAAGGCGAGCGTGGGTGACACAGAGGGTCTAAGGGCTGACACAGAGGCTAGTAGAGATGACGGAGAGCCAAGATGCAGCGCCAAGAGAATTTTCGTGGGGTAGAATGAGTGTTGGTGAGCCAGGAAGGGTGACACAGTCCCTGCAGAGTGACGCAGAGCAGTAGAGACGCTTGGAGCAACTTTCGTTTTCCAGCTAAGGAGTTGCCATTGTTGTTGTGGGATCGTTCATCCGGTGATTAATCAGTCGGAATATCTCTCTGAGGAGAGGTACTATTGCCAAGGAAATTCTATGTTGGGTGAGCCATTTCTGGCACCCTAGTTGTATTCAGAAATACTGCATAATAATAAAACCCTTAGAATTGATGCACTAGTTTTCTTGCATTGGGTTTTTCTAAGGACGATTGTCCAAAAAATAACGGTGTCCCTTGTGTGTTTGTCTCAGTTATTTCAGTTGTTGATCTGTATATGAGTTAAGGTTGCATTTGTGTTTATTTCAGTGTTTATATTTATAAATAACTTGTTAATGGAATAAACAAGTAGGAGAAATTAAACCAGATAATGCAGTAGGGATTTCTGACGTGTCAGACTTAGAAATTTCAACACTATGAAGTTCTCATTGTTGCCCTTGATTAACAAGCTTATTTAGTCAATTACAATAATGAATCATTGTTTTTGAAGGTGAGGAGATGCATTAGATCTTATACAGGATTGCAAGTGGGATTTCATCTTGGACTTGGCCTCCCTATACAAGATCCAAGCCCCCCAGAGGATCACAATGGCATTTTTAGGGTGAGTGTTGAGAGCCATGGGCCTCCATTCATGCAGAGCATTGATTTCCACACCATGGGCTTCTTCAGCACCACCATTTGCTTGTTTGTGCCCCAATTATTTGAGATGATGATACACTTGGACCTGGATACCCCGGCCAACTACACATTGAACCCGATACTTGGCAATTGATCCAAGGCCCAAAGGAGGTTATGTCTTGCCTAGGGATACCTGGGAAGGCATGTGTCATCTTCAAGCCCTCATCGATGGAGCATGGACTTGATTTTGAGCCACTCGGAAACCCATGGGACCCATTTTGGAGCCCCAAACCCAAAATAGGGGTCCCGGAGATGTTTTACAGCATATGGAGGGAATCACCTTCTTCATCATGATTTTTGAGGCCCTCTCCCACATTTCTAGCACAAGGCGCCTCAACACTGCCTCTCTAGGCCTCCACACATGCGGGGTGAGACCTCCCTTTTATGGTTGAAGGTTTCCCTCTTTAAAACAATAGGATCACTTCCTCTAGCAGAAAACTTCAGTTTCTTGCCAGGTTTGGAAGAGTTCCGGGAACTGCACTAAGCGTTCCAGTGTTGGTGGCCATCCTTAAACCACCGCCCTTTATACCAACATTTCAGAGAGCACATTCAACCTAGTGCTGCCATGCATTTTTGCACATTTTGTATTTCAGCTCTCTTCTTGGGACTCATACATAACCCTTCGGATTAAGGGGGGGAATGTTGGACACCTAATCCTCAATGGGTTAGTGTGGAAGCCGAATGGACAAAAGCAGTCCAAGAGACCTTGGGATGTGAATCCCAACGGTCACAACAATGTACTATAAATGTATATCTCCTGTTAATAAAATTGTATTGCATGATTTATCTTTCCTATTGTTCTTGCTCCCATGTGTGTTTAACACATGGCGTCAGCCTTGTGTTGGCTTTGGAGAGAAATAAAATAATTTTAAAAGTTATCATGCTTGGCTTGTAACAATGGGTGGGTTACTTGGAGGCGAACGGAGCTAGGGTTCGGAGATCGCCTGCAACGGCAGAACCTCTAGACGAAGATCACCCGCACTGACAGCGGCAGTGCTGCAGTCACGGGCCACAGGCCACAGGCTTTGGCAAACGGGCACAATGAACACCCCTCCGAGGGTAGGAGGAGAGATTCCTCCAACCAACGATAACCAGCGAGGGCAAATCGAGGGCACTGAAGGGGAACAGAAGCACAATGAAGGAAATGCAGGAGAAAAGCAGCAGGAGCAAGCTGAACAAGTACAGCCAGACAAGCCGAAAGTGAGCTCATCCACATGCAAGCCAGTAGCTGCCCACAGGCCAGAAGTGGAGCTACCCAGTCACCGAATCAATGCTAGAATTCAATACATGAGAGATCATGCTCTCATAGGCAAATTTATTGGATTTTGGCCAAACGAGAAAGCTTTAAGAACCTGGATTAATGTCAAATGGCATCCAAAATGACAAATAACCCTGCATCTTGGGCCGAAGGGATTTTTTACCGCAGTCTTCAACTGTTTGGAAGATCGGAATAGAGTCTTTGATGGGGGGCCGTATTTCTTCAACTCAGCTGGGCTATTTCTCAGAGAATGGGTCGCACGATTCAACCCGGATAAAGAAGATCTAAGCTGGGCACCGGTTTGGATCAGGTTGTACTCGCTGCCATGGGAATACTGGGAAGAGGAGTCTCTCAAAGCAATAGGCAAAGTCTTGGGCGAATTCGTCAAGGTAGCTGAAGAAACAAAGACAATAAGGTATACCTCATATGCACGGATTTGTGTCTATATGGATCTGAAACAACCCTGCCTGATACGGTAAGACTCTTTCATGAAGATTCGGAATGGATCCAGTTAATTGATTATGAACATGTTCCATTTAGATGTAGGAAATGTCATGATCTAGGACACCTTTATAGAGATTTCCCTTTAAACAGTAAACCTCCGGGCCAAGACAACCAGGTGGCAGGAACACCAATCCTCAGACGGATTCATTAAGGTGCCAACTAGGAGAAGAGGAAATAAAAAATCTGCAGCCCCTATAAAGTTATCTCCAGGGGATCAATCAAAACCCTCTACTAGTAACAGCTTTGAAGTTTTAGCCAATGAACAGTCGCAGGATCCGGAGAACTTAAACTCCAATAAAAAAGGTTCCATTCCGGAAAAGACGGAAGGATCCCATTCGAAAGCAGGAGAAAAGAAGGTGGTACAAGAGGGCAACAACATCAAACCTGCCTCAAAAACCTGGAGCATCCCTGAAATGGAAATAGACGGCACGGATCCCAGTACAGGAAAAGAAACTGAAGGAGATGAAAGCTATCAAGAACCTCAATTCATGGAAGAAGATATGGAATCAATAGACATTGGCGAGCTCGACATTCTGGGTCTGGAACAAGCATGCAAAACAGGCAATTTCGACAAAATTCCTGACAGACAAGTGGACAATCTAGTGGCAGTTCTCAACAGAGCTCAAAAGAAATACTCACTAGGGGTTCAAATAGGTAGCCAATGGGATGGGAAGTTCATCACCAAAGACAGTAAAAAACGAGGACGGAAGACCACATTAGAAAGAACCATCAAGATTGGAGAAGTCTTGGTTGAATCAGGCAGATATGCCAAGTTAACCAAGTACTTTAACACCAACCCCAAACCTTCCCAATGAAGTTGATGTCATGGAATATCAGAGGGCTCAATAGCCCAAGGAAAGGAAGACTATTAAAAAACATGCTAATGGAGGAAAACCCCACAATACTATTTTTGCAGGAAACTAAATGTAACTCGACAGTTTTGGAAAAAATTGTAGCAAAGGTCTAGCCTAATGGCTTGGTAACAGCTGTTGATGCTCAAGGAGCGTCTGGAGGACTTGCAGTGCTCTGGGACGCGCGAACCATACAACTAAAGAACATACATGCAAACAAAAACTTCATTCAAGCCATCTTTCACATAATTGGCACCAATATCCATGGTCACATGACAAACGTGTATTTTCCTCAAGAAACTCAGCACAAGATTGAAATCTTGGATACCATTACGCAGCTCAATACAAACAGGGCGCACCCGTTATGGATATCTGGAGGAGATTACAATATGATCGCAAGCATGGAGGACGATGCAGCATAAACAGAGATGGCTCCATATTAAAAGACTTCATTCAGAATAATTGGCTAATAGATCTTCCCTCAAACAATGGCGTATACACCTGGAACAATAAAAGGAGGACGATGAAAAAAAAGGAGGACGATGCAGCATAAACAGAGATGGCTCCATATTAAAAGACTTCATTCAGAATAATTGGCTAATAGATCTTCCCTCAAACAATGGCGTATACACCTGGAACAATAAAAGGGTCGATCCAATGCATATAGCTTCTCATCTTGATCGATTCTCGATTTCGGATAATGCTGTTCATCTCAGAGGAGAATTCATGGCATCAATCCTTCCTTACTCTGGCTCTGATCACTGGCCAATAGCCCTCCACTGGAATCATCCTGGAAGCAACATCAGGAGACCCTTCCGGTTTGAGGCTTTTTGGCTTTCACATCCGGACTTTTATGAATTTGTCGAAGCATCCTGGCTAAAATTTAATCCAACGGATGGCACTAAAATGTCAATCTTCCAAAGGAAGCTGAAACACCTCAAGGGGGAAATTAAAAGCTAGAATAATTCTGTCTTCGGCAATATCTTCAAAGCTAAGGACCGCCTCAATCAAGATATGAAAAATATTCAGCAAAGAATGATAGCTGAAGGACATTTTGAAGAGCTCGCCCAGAAGGAGCAGTACATAGAAAATCAAATTCTTGAGAGAGACTTACAAGAGGAGACTCTTTGGAGGCAAAAATCTAGAGTTAGATGGCTAAAGGAGGGTGAAAAAAATACAAAATTCTTTCACAAAACAACTGTGCAAAGAAGAATGAGCAATCAAATCTCCCATATCAACAATGAACAAGGAAGTAAAATTGAAACACATGAAGGTATCGAACAGGAATTTCTCAAATACTTCAAGAAGATGAATCAAGAACCTAATGTAAACAGAACAGAGGCTATTGATAACATCACCAGAAATATTCCCAACCTAATCACGGAAGATCACAATCTTCTCCTTCTCAAACCAATTAGTCTTCAAGAGGTTGAGAATGCAGTGCATCAGCTAAAAGCCGGGAAAGCGCCAGGTCCAGACGAATTTACCTCAAACTTCTTTCAGCATTTCTGGGATCTTGTCAAATGGGAAGTCTGGCAGGTTGTGGAAGAATCTCGCACGCTAAGATGGATGTTTCCAGGTATGAACGCAACTTTCATTGCACTAATACCCAAAGCAGAGGAGTCTAATACTCCAGATAAATACAGACTGATTGCTTTATGCAATATCATCTACAAAATTGTCTCCAAGGTTATAGCTTCCAGATTGAAGCCTCTGCTTCCCCTTATTATATCTCCAGAACAATCTGGATACGTAGAAGGCAGACAGATCACGGATGGGATTATTTTAACCCATGAAATAATCCACTCTCTTAAGCAATCAAAAAAACCAGGTATGCTTCTCAAAATTGACTTATCTAAAGCTTTTGACAGTATCAGCTGGGATTATATGCAAAAAATTCTAAAGGCCTTTGGTTTTGCCCCTTCCTGGATCACATGGGTCAGCAGTCTTGTGTCATACTCATTCTTTTCTATTCTTATTAATGGAATCCAGTCGACCACTTTCCGTCCTTCCACGGGTATCAGAAAGGTGACCCTCTTTCGCCCTTTCTTTTTGTCATTCTAGCGGAGGGTCTGGGTCGCAGCATTAAATCAGCTATCCTCTCTCATAGCCTCCGAGGTCTAGCCTTCCACCATATCCCTGCCTTTTCTCACCAACAATTCATTGATGACAACATGCTATTTGGCCATCCTTCTATTCAAGAAGCCCGATCGTTCAAGTCAATTCTCTCAAACTTCTCAGAAGCCTCGGGAGCTCTCATCAACAAAGTCAAATCTGAGATTTTCTTCTTCAACGCGCCTCCTACCACCCAACGAGCTATTGCCCGCATCCTAGGCTTCACCATCGCTTCTCTTCCGTCTAAATATTTGGGGGCTCCTTTATTTGCTTTGGCTCTTAAGCATTCCTCTTGGAGTTGCCTTTTAGAAAAACTTGAAGCTAAACTTTTCCTGTGGACTCATAGAGCTCTTAATATGTCTAGTAGATTGGTTCTATTAAAGTTGTTCTTCAATCCATGCCTACTTATCTTTTCTCCATTCTGGCGGCGCCTAAGTGGGTTCTTAAGGCAATTAAACAGCTTCAACTCAATTTCTTATGGGGAAACTCGGGTCCAAACAGGAAATGGGCGCTAGTTAAATGGGAGAAAGCGTGTCTTCCAAAAAAGGCTGGAGGCATTGGGCTGAGAGACCCAGAACACAGCAATATGGTTATGGGAGCCAAAATCTGGTGGAGATGGCTCTCAAATCCAAGCACTCCCTGGGCATCTCTATGCACAGCGAAATATGCAGGTAATGTACCCATAGAGGAACGAATTAGAATGTCAGAAGTGAGCAAAGGGTCAGTTATTTGGAACTCAGCCAATCTTCATCGACATCTAATTCAAAAGCATAGCTTTTGGGATGTGAAGAATGGTAATACAGCAAGGTTTTGGGAAGACTCATGGCAGCAGCTACCAAATCTCAGAGACAACACCCCGGGGCTCCTAAACCAAGATATAAACCCCTTTGATAAGGTTAGTCAATTTTGGGACACTCACAATGGACAAGAACACAGGAAATGGAAAGAGGTCTGCCACATCTTATCACACAGTCCAGAGCAATCTCATCTTACACTTTCATCAGAACTTCAAAATCGGCAAATACTCTTTTCAGAAGACATGGACATTCTTAGATGGGGGTACGAGGAAAAAAGCATTTTCACTACACAAGAAGCTTACAAAATCATCATCAAAGACAGGGTAGTTAAAGATAAGTTATGGAATAATATCTGGAACTCCTCAGTATGGCCGAAGGTCTCTACCTTTTTATGGCTGCTGTCTCACAACAGAATTTTAACCTGGGACAATCTAAGAAAAAGGAACTTCGCGGGGCTATCCATATGCCCCAACTGCAAACAAGAAGAGGAAACAGCAGTACATCTCATGCAAACCTATCAGCTCAGAAGGAAATTGTGGGAAAAGATCACATTTCGGTGTCAAAAAGAAGGTAGAGTGCATGGGGATATCACAGGCACCCTTCGCACCTGGAGCCAAGAGCCATATCAAAGTAAACTTTTAAATACACTATGGCAACTCATCCCAAGTCTTTTAATGTGGAATATCTGGAAGGAGAGAAACAGAAGGATCTTTAAAGATCAATCAATGTCAATTGAGCAGATATGGACAGGATTGCATAATAACCTTAGAGAAACTCTATCTGTCAAAGAATGGTCTAAGGAGGATTTCCCATCAAACCCGCAGGAACAAGCTATCTGGGACAATTGGCAGATTCAATTAAATCAAACGCTCTCAACCAAGGATAACATTCCTAAGCGTCAGACGCCTGCAGCTATATGGAACCCACCACCAATCAATGTGTTTCAACTTAACTTTGACGGTGCTTCAAGAGGCAATCCAGGGAAAACGGGATACGGTGGAGCCATCCGAGACGACCAAGGTACCCCTCTCATAATTTTTTATGGCTCAATCGGATGGAACACCAATAATGCAGCTGAACTAGAAGGATTATGGAGAGGTCTTAATCTGGCACAAGAACGAGGTTTCTTTCCTCTTATTGCGGAAGGAGACTCCCAAATCATCATCACCATGGCCTCTAAATTTCTGCAAGGATCCCCTGTTCACAAAGTCAGTAGCAGCTGGAGACTGGCTCCTTGCCTGGATCTTCTCAATCAATGGATTTCTCTTCACCAAGCAATTTCCTTCAAACACATCAGAAGAGAAGGGAACAAGCTAGCAGACTTTCTAGCTAATTTGGGAGTGGACAGTGGAAAAGATTTCTTTGAGGGCTTGCTACCCAGCATAGCTTCTGAAAGCCAGCTCTCAACATTCCGAGATATTGTCAACAATGATATGCAATCGAAAGAAGGCTCACACCCGGATGCGGGTGACTTAAACACGTCTTAATGAAGAGTTACGAGCGGGAGGCAGCTGGCAATACGACCAGCGATTTAAGGCGGTTAACAGTAGGTGAAACTCAGGCATTAATCGCTCTGAGTACTGGCGGACTGAACAGAATTAATTGCAGGATGGAGTGTATCAATTTAGGCATAAATGTGATGGAGCGAGGCGGATTTGGAACAGGGACCTGTTGCAGACTGTTCATTCCTCTGCATTCCATAGCGGCAAAAGGAATATGGCATCCCCCCTGGGTCAGGTATGTGGGATCTGTTATGTTTGAGCCTGATGAAGTCTGGTCCATTACGTTGGGTCTCTGCATCTGTGTCTGGTCCAAGAATTTGGCTTCGTCTTTCTATGTTTGGTGTCATGGCTTCGCTTATCCGATCATCACCTTGTTAGCGCAGTGTGTCTCTTCTGGTTGTGATTCGGTTTCGTGGGTTGGCTATTCAGTCGATTGTCTGCTCTGTTTGAGGGTTGTTCTCAATGTCGATGTCTGGTTCTGGAGCCTAAGTCAATTAGCCTGCAATTGGCTTCCCCTCTTCTACCCAGTGTCTCAATTTGGTTAGCCACCAAGTTTACTCTACAATGCCTCGCCGTCGAGGCACCCCTAGACGCGGCAGCAATTCAGGGTCCAGGGGAGGCTCTCGCAATAGAGGAGGTTCTGTTCCGCAATGTGTAGATCCTTTGGCCTCTGTTCAGCCCCCCTCTCCGCCCTCTGATAGTTCTGGCCTGTCTTTGAATAGCTCGTTCCATTCTGCGCGTTTTCAGTATTTCAGCCATTGTGACCGTGCTTTTCGAGGAGGAAGAGGAGCAAGCCAGTTCGGACGAACCATCCATGGAACCGTCGCACTCCCACGCTCCCAGTGATAGTCATGGAAGCCCATCGAGGGATGTACTCAATGCCTCTGGAATGATGAGCACGGAAGGCCAGCCTTCGTCTGCTCAGGAGCCCATAATCGGATGTGAGCCGGCGCGGTTCTCTGGAAACATACTCAACCTTGTTCTCCCACCAGGCCGAAGCACGATGGAAGCAGAGGATAATGTAATGGTGACCTGGGTAAATCAAACAGGCACAAAGGATTCCGGCTCTCCTCCGCAGGACTAAATTCTTCATGATTTCAATTGCTCTTCAGAAAGATAAGCTTTTTGGTTGTTTTATGTATGAGTTTTCCTATTTTGCATGGTCTCTTCCATCAACCAGCCTGAAATACTCAGTCTCCAGGACTTTTTGGTTCTAAATGGATATGTAAGGGTCATTAGACATAACAGCATTTTTGTAAGGGTTCAGCTTCTTCTGAAGCTTTATCCTGATCTAGCTCAGTGTAGGGATAAATTTTCTAAATTCACCAGTGAGCATACTGATATGATATGTATTTTTGTAAAAGTCAGGCATCAGGACACCTGCAATAGACTTTTTGACAGAGGGCAGGCTACTACCCCCTCAGAGGTTCAAACCTCTTTGTAAATATTTTTCCTTTTATTTTAATAGAATAGTCTTTACTCAAAAAAAAAAAACAATGGGTGGGTTACTTAGCACATTAGGCATATAAAGGGGGCTTCTTTCATTTGTTATTCGAACTACTTAGTCTTGCATAAATTGGAGAGACTCTCTCCCATTTCAAACCATGAACTCTTGGATTTCCAGCCTATTTGGCAAATTCTGACCTGCAATTTGTGGATGCTTTTAGAGGATTATGGATGAATTTTGATGTTTGGATAATCTTGCCTCATTTTTGGAGCTTCTAATTGGCATTGTTATAGATGGCTATACTCTTCACTATCTTGTAAGTCCTCTTTATTGATGAATTTCTGAATTTCGCTAATGTCTAATTCATGGAATAATATCTCATGGTTATTAATGTGCCCTAGTTATTGAATATTGTTTGAAATTATAACTCTTGAAACTTTTTGCATGTGTTACTCAATGGATAGTGAATGAATGAGTGTTCCTAGGGGATTAATGCATATTATCCTTGAAACTCCATTAACAAGCGTCTAAGAAGTATAAATATCTAAGGGGTAGTGAAAGTCTTAACCTTTAGGTCTCCTTGAAGAGCGAGTTGCCCATATTAAGATCTTTCATGACTCTAAACCTCCCAATGGCCAGGAACTGATCCTAAATCCTTCTTGGTCATCAAAAACTCAAAAAATATCTCTCTTTTAAACCTTCATTTTTTGTCCCCTTAAGGTTAAAGGTGAGGAGGTTCATCTAAGGCTTGGTGCAAAATCTTTTAGAGAAAGTTTTGAATTTCGCTTGGATAGAACTCTTCCTTTGTGTCTCCTCTAGAAGTGGTCAAATTTTAGTGGAATTCCCACAGTGAATTTTCCATAAATTTTGATGCCCTAGATTGTCACACCAAGAGGGAACCCTAGAGGCTAATCCTTCAACTTGGGATTCTTTGAAAGCAATATTCTTTAGTACTTGGTGAAGTAAATCGTTCATTGCCTTTACTCTCACCTAGCTTGACCTTGGATGTACATATATATCGTGTTAAATTTCAACCCTAGGTCTCGTGTAGTTTCTTCTCCAGGGGGTTTTTCATGGAAAGTCTTAATAGTTTTTCCCAAAGCTTTCACTTTCATTGAACCTTTCCATTGACTAAGCTACCTTGCCTCACTTCAAACCTATCATAGATCCGCATTTATCGCAAGTGAGTAATATTGGGACTCCTCCCGTCTATGAAAATCCGAGAAGAGTAGGGGACTTAGGTTGTGGTGACAGTGGGCCTCTATTCCAAGTGTTGTTGTGCCCTCTAGATTTTGCCTCTTTACAAGGCCTACTAGTTTGTAACTTTGTGCAACAAAAAATCCCAATAAACCAACTTCAAGCAAAAATTCCCCTCCAAGAACAATTCACACCATAGACTCACATTGCAGCGAAGTAAAAAAGAGACAAAGCTAGTATCCACTTCCAAAGAGAGAGAAGTGTGATCACGGATGATGATGAATAAGTGAATAAGGTTCCCCTCTATTTATATGAGGGTAACCAAGCCTTTTTTTCACTAATTTTACAGGCAAAACCCCTAAAAAAGTTTACTTGAGCATTCAACTAGGTGAAAAGTCGCAAGTCGACATTGAAATAGCTCTAAAACATAACAAAATACCAAAAAAACCCACAAGTGTGGGAGAAAAGTAGTCTCCATCATGGCATCACTGAGACAAGGGTCCAAGGGTGCTTCTCACTCCAAGAAAGCCCCAAAGTGCATGTGTACATCTCTAAATGGTGCCTCCTCCACCATGACAACATCCAAGAGAGGACCTACACCACCCTTTTCAAGCATGTGGGGGTGACAAGCACCTCTAACGGAAAATGTTGGCATCAAAGAGGAATGTGCTAGCCCTCCCAATTCATCTCAATTATAACAATCTTCATCTAGGCTCCAACACAAGTTACGGTCCATTAAACAAGGTCAAGGCCAATCTGGGGGCGTCCTAAATATATCTAGACACATCATTAAATAGTCCAATGCCCAAGCTTTTAGGCTCAGCATTCAGCATTTGGAGGCTCATCAACGGGTGTAGCACCATGTGGAAGTTGCTCAAGGCCCAAAGCTCATCTCTAGAAGGCCAACATTAGGGCCACAAACTCATATTTGCTCTCACAAAGGGGCAAAGAACCCACTGGAAGATGCTAGGAAAAAAGGAAGTTGTCCCTCAAGGGATCTTTGTTGCATATGTGATGCCATCTGAACAAAACCTCTCAAAATCAAGTGATATCAACTACACTAGGAACATGAAACTATTAAAGGGTCATAGTGAACCATATCTAATGTTAGGGGCACAAGATTACTTCATACAAAACTCAACTTCAAATTTCTAACTAGATCAAGATTTCTAAACAAATTAACTTACTAATGTTAAGGATAACTAGGTTAACAGCCCTATAATGTGTTCCAAACCAACATGAGTGACATGTGCTAGTTCAGCCTATCAATCCATAGATGTGTGTGATAATGATGTTAATGGAGTGGGAGAGACTTCAAGGAAGGTGCGATAACCATGAGACCAACTAATGGGGGTCCAACATCATGAGTGTAATGATCCAAGGAGGGAGCAATTGTGGTGGCACGAGTTGCCCTTTTCCTCGACCTACTTTTTCCACCCCTCTGGTATGCCTTTTACTTTAACGATTTGTCTTTATTTGGTGCATAGCTTAGGAGCCTAAGCTTACTTTATGTTTTTCCAATACCCCTTTAAGATATAGCAGTGTCTAGCTCATTGAGGTTGGGACATTCAAGAATTTCTTTATTTAGATGAAGCAATGAATGCTTGACGAACTGGATGATGGCCAATGAGGGGGGTGGAGCTCATGCTAGACTTTTGCCCACACGCTAAATATTGTCCCAACCATCTTTTGCAATTTACATTTTCTTTCATTG
The DNA here is from genome assembly GCA_000404065.3 of Pinus taeda. NCBI lineage: Eukaryota > Viridiplantae > Streptophyta > Pinopsida > Pinales > Pinaceae > Pinus > Pinus taeda. Next base: position 84,338 of record APFE031564016.1, read on the forward strand.
TGGCTTTATATGGTTTTAACCTTTTTTTAGCTACACCAACCTCCTTCGCCAAGTTTCCGACCCTTACTTAAGGATATCGATAAAGGGTGCCAATCCCAATGACCAATGACTACCAAACCAGAGAAAGGAGGCGATAATTAGGAGAGATGGAAAGTGGTATGTATGAATTACATTAGACACAATATATCAATCAATGCCTCCTCAGTAGAGCCCTTCCTAAATCCTAAGGCATCAAAGGAGGTCCCACTGAACTAGAGTAAAAGACTAATGTCCCAAGTGAAGTGTAGGGACAAGGATACAATTGAAATTGGTAAATCATCCAATTTTCCCTATGATCCATATCAATATGCCCATAACATTAAATGAAAGCACATGATTGCAAAAATGGTTAGAGTACTTGCCAAGTGAAGACCCACCTTCCTTTGAGAAGCATGCTAGATAGGAGAGAGGTTTCACTGGAGCAATGGGTGGAGAACTCTGGCATAGTGTTATGTGCTAACCGTCATGTGCTTGTTACCTAGCTAGTTGTCAAAAGAGGAGAAAATTTTTCTCCCATGGATTACCCACTTTTCGTAGGTAACAATGCCTACCAAGTGTTCTACCAGTGGGGATTGGTATCTCCAGTAGGTTGTTGCCTACAAATATTTGTAACAATAGGTTGGTCCCTACAAAGAATTATAAAAAGAAGTTTTGTGGTTTCTCCCAAAAGGGTTTCAACGTAAATCTTGTGTTCCATGTTCTGCAACTGATAGATCTCGTATGTGATTGCTTTCTTTTGGTTTGTGAATGGTTACATAAATAAAATTGACTTATATTGATTCACCCCCGCCCACCCTCTCAATACAATTGTGTGCTCAACATTAGACCCATTCCATTCTTGATGGTCTCCCATTTCTAAACCTTGAGAATATTTTTCCTTCTTCTTGTCCCAATTTTGGAAGACGCTCACCACTTGTTTGTAGTTTCCCTAGTACTGCAGCATTCATAGTGGCTATTCCTTCACTATCTTCAAAGAAATCACTTTGCTACCAATATGATCAATAATAACTTAGGCAATGGCTAATACAATTCACTAGCATAGACCTTTAATTTTTATTTGATTAGTGCTCTTTTATGTTAATATGTTGTTGTAAATTAATTATGACCATGTAAGAAATACAAAGAACTCGGTGCAAACTAGCATCAATCACATATAGTAGAGACGGAGATTATCTTTGAGAAACCTAATATGGGAATACTCCAACTTGAAATGGCTTGCTTGACTCTTTTATTGTATTTAAAGGAAATTAATTATTAAGGTCCTCAATAAAAGCATTTACTCTAAGCTCATGTCCCAGAAGTTATAGGGTGAATACGCCTATGCTCTTGTGCAATCTCCTCTACCAATTCTTTGCTTCATTAAAACTCTTTATTGGCACAATCTCCTAGACTCAAATCAGCTTCTCATTGTGCTCCAAATAAACCATCGAATTTTGTCATGTTGTTGGACACCTATGGATTCAAACTCCCTCTTATTTATTCATTGCTCAAAGGCCAATTGTTGAACCAAGAATCAATTATACCAACACTGTAACTATCAAGGTCCATTAAGCATCTTCCCATGCTTTCATGGAAACAGACACAATCATGACTTCATGGTGCCCTTGTGACATTTCCCAAAAGGGTTCTACCATATCAATGTGGACTAACTAGCTCATTGTATTCCAACAGCCCTTTAAGCCTTTTCCTTGTGCCACATGCCAACCTACAACTGCAGAAAAGGCTTATTTCAAGGTCTTATGGAAATTCCTTTTGAAACTCCACTAAAACTCTAGTCATCTAATCAGATGGCACGCATATTCCCAAACACTAACACCTCCAAGACTGTCCAGGCCTTGCAAATACCATCAATCTCTTGGAGATCAAGAACATGCAAGCTACCTTCCCCATGCCACATGGTGCCAAATGATAGAACTGCATGGTATTTTGTGGAGGAGGATAGAGTAGAGTCTAAACCCTCATTGAACAGCTAGGATCTCATTTTGATTGATGGTCCAAATCTCTATAGTGATGGTTTTAGTCTCCTCCTCGTTTCCCTCTTGAATCTCAATAACCTATCATATTATGCCATGTGTCGTCATGGAAGAGTCTTCTCCAACTGTAACTCCAATATCCATTTATGAGGATTTGGAATATGACCTCGGGGTGTTCCCACACCCCTTTGTGCTCACGGTGGTTCAAATTAGCACCTTAATTTCTGCAATGTGTTTATTCATGATCTTTTTGGAGCAAATTGACATTGGACAAGCTTTCCAAAAATCACTTCTTGACTTGCATGGTGGATATCTATTGCTGAGATATTAGACTATGTATCCATTATAGAGTGTCCATTATTCCTCGTCGTTGACACAATCAAAGTTCTTATTGTAACAAGCCACTTTTGCTTTATGTTGCTCCAACCTCTCAATTCTGATTAGGAAACCATATGATCCAAGAGGTAAATGATAAGATTTGTCTTAGTAGATAAGCCAAGCAATCCCAATGGGCATTCTCTTACTACTTCCTTAATAATCTTTTTTGCTCTGGTGACCAATTGGACTAAGCATAGTCTGCCATGCTTCTTTGCCTTGAAGCTTGCACCACTCTACTATCTTATGTGACATAAAATTATGACTAGCTCCAGGATCAATAAAGACTGAATCTGTTTGATCAGCAAGCTTACCTTGCACTTCTATCATGGCACATATCCATGGTACATTCACTACATTCTCCATCATTTGCACTTCATGCATACTGTTGATAGTTCAGCTTGGTTTATCAGACCTCTAGCATAATGTCCCTTATCCCCCACTGCATTTGAAGCAGACTATATTTCCAATTTCTTACTTAGTGGTCATGTCCTACAATGGGATGGCCATTTAGACTCATGTTCTTGTCCATGCCCGCATGAGTGAGAATGAGGCTTAAATCATCTTTGCTATTTTCCCTTCACTTCTTTGTTTCCTTCAATCTCCTCTAGCTTTCCTGATGGCCCTAATCTTGCTCTTCATAATGTTGAGCTTTTCGTACAGCCTCTGCCAAAGTTTTAGGCTCAGTTTCCCAGATTTTACTTGCATATGAAGGGTCCAGACCACTTCGGAATGATTCGCCCTGAGCTTTATGAATGTTCTTCATACTCATCCGCTATTATTTTCCCTTGCTTTAGGGTATGGAACCGATTAGCTCTTGACGAGACCTAAAATGACCCACTATTTGACCTTTGAAGTGTGTGACAAAAACAATGAATTATTTAAGAAACTTTTTCTTCTCCTCTCGATGGAATAATTTCATTTTCAATCTGAAATTTTTAAATGAACTTATTTTCTGCAAGAAACCCTGTATTATGCAACCATGCTTAGAATCAAGCAAGTCTGAGACGATGAAACTTCTAGACAAATTCATTCTAAGTCATCAATAACTCTTTAGTTTTCCTTCTGTTTGAAAGCAATTACATAAGAAAGGAACATTTTGGCTCAATTACCTGATTCTCAACATTGTCTTTTGCAAGGACAGTCAGAGTAGAGAATGCCTTAACAGCCAACTTGCTGGGGGATTTTGTGAATTTAACTAGCCTGGGAATGAGATGCTTGGCTGCTACTTTATACTTATTTAATGAATCCTCTTCACATAAAGCTTGTAATTCTTGCACTGCCTTTAACCGCTCCTCCTCATCCTCTGAATTGTTAATGATTTCATTTGCATTTTCCAACCTGATATCATAATTCCGCTCTCTCCATTCTGCAATTGACTGTTTCAACGCAAAATTCGACTTCATTTTGATGTTTTTCAATTCAACCCCTGTTGGGCACCTGGTATGGCCTTCTTCAAACCATCTTTCGATGGCAGCACGCTCATAGGTCTGACCCGAGGCAATCTGAACTGGATCCCGCATAATATCCTTTGTAATGGAACAAATAAATGACTGCAATGGAAGCATGGGAATGTTTCTGTGGGCGCTCTGTTTTCCATGACTGGACTCATCTTTAACATAGGAGGATGTCCGGATAGGCTTGCGCTTTGAAGCAATTGCCTTCTCCAGCAGAACAATAAATTGCTCCAAATATAGAGAGTGTACCTTTCCTTTGAATTGCTCTGCCTCGGTCCTCTCGCCCTTCAAATTCTCCAATTCTGTGGAAAAATCATCGGAGTCTAATGGAATCTGCAAACTCTCTGCTATCTGTTCCGCGAGCTTGATGCTGAGGGAGTAGTCGGCTACAACTGAATCCAGAGCACCATCCTCAAAATAATTGCAAAGAATCTGATCCTTTAATTCAAGCTTTGGAATTCCCCTATCTATCAACTGCTTGGCTTCGGAAACATGAAACCTTAATGCAACGGAAGATCCTTCCAAGATTACATTCTCCAGAAATGTACCTGAACTATTTGCGAAAACCTTGACTCGATCAATCACAGTGGAGCAACAAGTTAATAAATAGAGCGAAGACCTACCAGATATGTCATGTATTAGAGTTTCAGCGTTTTCAACCTCGTCTTCCAGCAGCTTCATGTCTAAACCCGTGTAATTGACACTGAGGGTTTCTGCATCTGCCAATAGCTCTTTCATAACCTGGGCTAGTTTGAGAACGAATGATTCAAATTGCAAAAGCACCCGTTTTACTGCGTGTTCCTTGGCGGGACAGACTTCTTTTGTCTCTTTGGCTAATTTGCATAACTTCTTGTTGATGGTTTTGGCCCATCTTGCAATCTCAGCAGAACTTGCGCCTGGCCCATTGTCATCCATTTACTGCTCCCAGTTTTGGCGTGCTGTTATCCGAATTGGGAGAGTGGTAACAGGTGCGATATTCCACAGAGGTTGTTGATTCCACTCTGGTCGATTTGGTTAATAATGAATGGATCTGAATCGCTTCACTCTTGGTCCGCCTTGACTGGAAATTTTGGATATTAAAATAATTGACTGGCTCGGCGACTTCAGATATCTTCGACGTAGTGGGGTAACTGGCATGTGCGGGCTGCAAGCCCACCACTCCAACTGTTGACATTGACTGGGTATTGGAAGTTAAATGCGAAAACGCCAATTGAAGGGGCCCAACTCCAAGTGTTGTTGTTAAGAAAAATAATGGTCTTTGAATGCGACAGCCCCAATTGAAGGACGATGTCGCCCAGGTCTGCACCACCCTGAGTTCTTAAACCGGATCTGTCACAAGGTCAATGTGGAGCCTCAAATTCTTCGCATTTAACGCATACAACACGTTAATGCACACCCCAACTTATCATCAGCAAAGGATGCGTATCAGACCATTATGGGAGTCAATACATATGCGCTCACACTACCCGGAATAGGAATAGGAGTGGTCTGTAATGCGATTTTTTGGAGATTCCATCACCCGGAATGGGAGTTGTCTCTAATGTGGTTTGTAATGCGATTTTTTTGGAGATTCCATCACCCGGAATGGGAGTTGTCTATAATGTGATTTTTTTGTGATTTTTTTGGAAATTCTGGTGACGCAATCCGCGGAGAAAATTGAGATTAAATTTTGTTGTAGTTAAAATGGTTTTTTAACTTTGATTGTGCAAAAACTAGTTGAAAATTGAGATTAAATTTTGTTGTAGTTAAAATGGTTTTTTAACTTTGATTGTGCAAAAACTAGTTATCAAACTTGCGATTGCAATTCCAATAAATTGCTGCCGGATTTTGACCGGAAAAAACTACCGGAAAGGCTTCCAAAAAGTCTCATTATAGACAACTGCCCCGGAATAAGTAAAATAAGAAAGAAATAAATAAATTAGGTTAACGTCCACCTAGCCTACAGATAAATCTAGTTTATTGGACATTCTTCATTTAATGTATTTCGCTTAATTTCTCAACAATTTTTTCGCTAAATAAATCATTTCAAGAGCTAATTCCCGGCATATCTGCATAATTTTGATAATAATTACAAAATTAGATTGATTTACCTAAAAATAGATAATTTTGTAATTAAAATACAAATTTATATATATACCAAAAGCATAAGAATTATTTTAGTATTGGAGAAATGTTGTCTTACATATTTTAGTATTGTAGAGATGTTGTCTTACATTAAAAGAAATTAAATAATACTTATATTAAAAATTTAAAACTATGGATAACAAAAAAACATTTTAATATGTAACATAAATATAACAATCTACATAATCTCATAATCAAATTAAAGTAAAAAATTATGAAGATTTGGCAAAATGGAAGCCTATATAAGTGCATGCATAAACTTGAAACTAAAACTAGAAGAAAAAGGTAAAATTGGAAAACAAGAGATTGGGAAAAAAAATAGGTTTGGTTCTAAATATTCTTCAATTAATTATTAAATGGTTATTGGGTTATTAACCATAAAACCTAATATTAGTCATATAAATCAAATAAATAGTTATGAAGCTTGTAATATGAATATATGTGATATAGATATTTTTCTTATTTTATAAATTAGTCCAAAACAAAATAGACTTTAATTTTAACAAATTTTTTAATTATATTAAATTTAATTTTATGTTTTCTATTTTTTATTTGTTTTTGGATATATGTGTGAGTTAATTTTGTAATTGTTGAAATTGTATATTTAAGTTATATAATTATAATGAGTTAATGTAAATTAGAACCACAACATTTCATAGCTCTTTTTTTTCAGAAAGAAAAGCAATATATTATCTTGAGGCAATATATACATCATGGTCTGTAGATAACAGATAAAAGATTTGGTTCCCATATCAATGGTGACCAGACTCATAGGACAGCTAAGAAACAGATTTTACATATAGTTGAAAGACATATAACATGAGAACACTGAGCACCAAATAGAAACATATGATTTCAAACCTGACAGCATCAAAACATATATCAACACTTTTGCTATAATGTACTGCTAAATGGAGTTGATGGAAAAATGAAACCAAAATGAACGAAAAGAGAGGATCCCAGTGCACTCAGATGGAAGACAGCTCCCAAAACTGGAGGAGGCGCTGCAATATAGAAGAGCAAGCCAACTGGTACTCTCGGTGATTAGATCCTGGACACCCACAAAAAACGAAGCACTATGTGCCAGACATTGCTCCAGACTTTGACCTATCTTCGGATCGATTGATAGAAAGAGTAGAATTTAAACAAAACAGAGTTGAAGGAGATGCTTGAGTCTTCAAAAATTTTTAAATTTCTCCACTTCCAAACACACCATAATGTGATGGGAAGGATTGGACGCTTAGATGCTTCTTGTCTTCCCCACCAAGCAAAAGTTGCATTAACAGAAATGAAACTGAGGTGAGGAAAAGAAAAAGAAGAAGCCAATTCATACCAGATTTGTTGAGAGGCCGTGGATTTGAAGAACATGTGGAAGTTTGTCTCCTCCTCCACGTTGCACAACACACATCTGCTGGGACCGTGCCAAGACCTCTTCTTCAAATTTTCCCATGTTAATTTTGTGTTGTAAAAGACTAACCATGAGAAAATAATCACTTTGAGAGGACAACCAAGTTTCCACCAATACATCGGAAAGATCTGTCTTGCAGGCATAATTTTTTTGGAGACGAGATCAGAGTAGATGTCTTTTACAATCGCTATTGAATGAGAGTGAGATAGGGACCATACTAAGTGATCTTCTTTCTCTGCACGCTTCATCCCTCCTTCAACAAGAGCATTCTTGACATTTTCCCAGAGTTAAAGCAGGGCCTGAGGAAGGCCAATGACAGCTGCATCCTTTAGCGCAGGCGTAAGGCCCCTCCACTCCGCGATAATCATGTCCCAAGTAAAAATACCCATTCTTTGAAGGAAAAAAAGAAGAGGAGCCGAAACATGGAGATTGCCCCTATAGCCAACAATTGAGTCGAGACCAATGAAGATTTTCCTTCCGGAGAACATCCTCCATTTTAGATTGTTAAAGAAATATTTCTCAATTTTCCTGAAGCTGAGCCAAATTGCAGACCCCTGTTTAATTCCAATGGAGCCGAACCTGTACCAGAACTCCAAGCTTCTGTCTTTTTTATACTTTTGATGAATGATTGCAATCCAAGGATTTGCGCCGAAGATTCCTCTCCATAAGTTTTTGCAGACCAGGGCTTTTCCGAAAATCCTTAAATCCATCAAACCCCATCCCCCAAACTTTTTTGGCAACGTTAAGAGATTCAATTTTGACAAATAGATTTTACGTCTATCTGCTTTAGCACCAGAAATAAAGTTGGTGGCTATCCTATTCATGGCCTGGATAATACTGGCCCAGTAAACCGCCATTTGGGCCCACACTACAATTATAATAATAATAAAAAATCGTAACATAAAATTCATTCAAATTTCTCAAAAATAAGTTTACATAGTAACATGTGTTCGATATGTTATTCATCAAATATAATAAAATGTGAAATAAATTACAATGACATTGACATTATTTATCATTGGATTTAAAATGTGAAATAAATTACAATGACATTGAAGTTATTTATCACTGGATTTAAATTAAAATTTGATTTGATTTAATACTCATACTAAGTATAAAATATTGTGTAATGCTAAGTGAGAAACAATTTGGCTAGATCATATTCTTGAAAACATGAGAAGAAGCGTCCTGAGAAGAAAATAAATTAATTTTTTATACTCTAATACCCATTATCTTTTTCGAAAAGGTTAAATAAGTTGGGAATCTTTTGGACAATTTTATATATATTCATAATGAGTAGAGACGATGTCTTATAAAAACGATGATGAAACATTTATATGTATTTTATTTCTCTATTTCAAGGGGGTTCGAAAAATCCTTAGAGCATAAATGAAAAGAAAAGTAAAATTAGTAGTGTTTGATAATCTTTCTTAATCAACATTTAATCAATTTTAATATTGTGATATGACTAAATAAGTAAACTCTGAATTTTATTGAAAGTATAAAAAGTAATAAGACATAATAATTTATTAATAATTTTTTTATAATCAAAACTAATAGAGTTAATAATGGAAGATCACACTTTTTCATCTTAGTGAGATTCTATCCACTTATGGATTAAATTGCAATTTTCTTTGTATTTGCTCATCGGCACTGCAGCTTGAACCAAAGAGTGTACTAGCCATTCAACATGGGAGATTTGTGATGTTAGGACCTGCAGTTCGTGCGACGGGCAGGGCAACTCTACCATGCGAAGTGCGTGCGAAAAATGAAACGAAATGAACATTGGGCAAGTTTATAAGGTGTTGGGCAAGTTAAGGGGGCGGTCCCATGAGTTGGGCGGACCGACCATCCTCCGGGCAAAACAACACATTATGAACGAGTCGGCCGGACGTTTGGTGTGGGTCGGCTAGGTGACACAACCCGCCACCCGCCCGTATATATTGGAGGGCATTTGAAGGCAAATGACTATAAATCAATCATTTGATCAACAAGTTCGAACAAGGAGTTCTGAAGTGTGTGGATGAGCCTGCACGACGGGTGGAACTCGAGTGTAAACTCATTCAGAAAAGTCATTCGGACAGTCATTCGGGAAAATCATTCGGACAGTCGTTCAGGCAGTCGTTCAGGCAGGTCGTTTAGGCAGGTCGTTCGGACAGTTTTTCATGTAGGTCATTCAGGCAGGTCGTTTGAACAGTCGTTTGGGCAGGTCGTTCACGCAGTCGTTCAGGTAAGTCGTTCGAACAGTCGTTCAGGCATGGCGTTCGGGCAAGTCGTTCAGGCAGGTTGTTCGGGAGGTCGTTCAGGCAGGACTCGGGCGAGGTTGTTCGGGCGACCCGGGCGAGGTCGTGTGGCGACCTGGGTAAGGTCGTTCAGGCGAACCGGGTGAAGTCGTGTGGCGACCTGGGTGAAGTCGTGCGGTGACTTGGGCAAAGTTGAACGGATGAACGGGTGGATGTGCGGATGAGCGGCCAGGTGAGGGCGCACCATGCATGACGAAATGGTGAAGTGTTGAGATTGTGAACAGAGGTGTGTCTCGGTTGGAGGCGCATGTGTGTGGCGACTTGGAGGTGCACCCGAGTTGGGCAAACAACACGATCATGCGACGAGGTGAACGAAGGGTTGGTGAGTCGTGCGGCGACCATGCGGAGGTGCCAACGAACTGGCAACCGAGTTTGCCGAAGTTATGAAAAATTGGCTAAGTGTAAATTTGGGGTTTCCCAAGATTTAACTTGTGCATTGTAAAATCGAAAGATTGTATAATATATTGTTGGGAAGACTCATATTGCCAAGAGTTTCCCCTCCCTTTATACTGTTGCATTTCTCTTATATAATGTTGTTGATAATGAATGTGTATGGGTGTTCATTGGTATAAATACACATTAATAATACTTGGTTGAGAATCACAAACTAAGTAGGAATAAGTGGTTAGGTGTAGTCCATGAACATAAGTATTGGTGAAGAGAAAGTGTTCGGTGGTGCTCCACCTCGCCTAGCATGGTTGGAAGACTACCGTAGGTTTGGGGGCATGACAGTTGTTATCGGAGCTGGTGTAGTTTGCGGATGAAAGCTGATACACAACTTGAGAGGTTATATCAGAGCTCGTGAATAGGTTCGGGTGTTGAAGCATTGAAGCTGATACACAACTTGATAGTTGGTATCAGAGCTCGATTGGAGCTGGTTAGAGCAGGGTTGCTCATGACGAAGTGACAATGGAAGTAGGTACTTGCAGGTGAAGGAAGCTAGTTTCACATATAAGTGGAATAAGGGCCGGTTCATGGTTGCAGGGAACCAGGTGTCGTAGAGTTGGGCAGGCGGTACTACATGCTGGTCATATGATTTGGCGATTTGTCAGGTGGGTAACTGGGACTGCGTGTGGGCAGGTGTACATGGTTTGGGCGTCTGTGGACCAAATGAAGTACGAACCGGGGAAGACGTGTGACAAGGCATGGCAGGTTTGGAAGAATGTGAAGGGAAGCTCTTGCTTACCTTATACAGGTTAAAGCGGATGGAAGAGGAGAATCCCCATATTCGAGAGAAGCTTGCAGTCTTGGAAAAGAATGTTGAAGACGAGCTTCTTCAACTTGGATGGACAATGGAGCAAGGTGAAGTTGCAGATTATGCAAACAAGGAAGAGGAAGCCGTGATAGTTGAAGATGTTGCAAACATGACCATGATGGAGGATGAACTTGAGATTAATCAAGTTGGACCAGGATCGTGCAGTTTGCAGACATGTATGGATGAGGGTACTCTCATGGAGGAACCTCATGATCATGATGATGTAAGTACTATTGATACATGTGTTTCATTTGAGCATTTGGTAGATGGACCGTATGCAGGGAAGAGCAACACCAGGTTGCCGATGCAAGGAAGCATCTTACCATGGATGTTTATGATGAGACCTTGTATGGAGAAGCAAGGGTTGTTGACTGTTGCAGGAATTGTTGGGGTTGTTTGTGACCTTTTGATAGAAGGTACAAAGGCCCGTGACAAGGGTGGAACTTGATGATCATTATGGAGGAATGGGTCATGATTTAGTCACATTGGCTAAGTGCCTGGTATGACTCATGGACAGATTGGAGGGCACACACTTGAGTTGCTTCGGTGTACTTCTCATGGCCGAGACCAAGAACAAGTCTTGGTGGACACTTTGGTGGAGGAGCTATGATGGAGAGACTCATGTGATGATGATATGGTTGGGTGACCGAGTTCACTAAACCGAAGATTGCAGACTTGGATGGGGATGACTGATTGTTGTGATGGGTCTACTTGGTTGGACTACATGGAAACTTAGTCATGGACATCGGGTTGGAGACATGGAGCATGGCAGTCTTATGCAGGGACATTATGTGGGAGCACTTGTAGAGGTGTCACTTATGGGCATCCAATAAGGAGTGCCAAAGCAGGGTTGTTGTGCAAATGGATTTTCTGATGTGACATGGAGATGTTTTACTTATGAGCCGATGGAGAGATTGTGCACTCTTGTACAACAAGGCCATGGACTTGGATGGAGTTGTGAGCAGACTGTGGAGCATTCTTACTACATGGAGAGCTGAGGCATCTTGCATAGACCTTTAGGCTGAGACTTGTATGCTTGCTAGAGTGTTGGTTAAGGATGGATTATGGAGCTCATGATGACATGAGATTGTTGTGACTTTTGGGGAATTCATATATGGTGGACTTGGAGGATCTGATGCATTGAGGAGCTGAGGCTGGAGACTTTGATGCAGGATGGGGTGCATACTTTCAAGTACATGTGTGGGAATGGCTTGAAAGAGTGACTTGATGTAGAGGATCGATATGAGACACTTTGGAGTAATGGAGTTACGACGATGATGATGCCTTAGTGGCAACACTTGGGCATGGGTTGAGCCGAGACTTAACCACTTTTGACACATGGGAGCTGATTGATCTATGATCATGGGCAACACATGGATAGATGAGACAGGTGTATGCTTGTCTCTATGGCTTACTTATATGGATGGATTCTTGATCGAGTTGAGGATGTGACAGGGATGTTCAGAGAAACAACTGATGATGGCATGAGGCTATTCACTCTCATGGTTTGAGCATGACAGTTGGATTAGCTACCCAACTAGTTCAAACATGGGGTCGCGAAGTGTACAGAGAGATGTGTTAGCATTTGTTGGAGTATCATGGCAACAGTTCACGTGAGGATGACACATGATGAGGTTGACACGAGATGTTGTAGTGGGCATGTAGCTTGAGATGGAGGGGCCAGCCTTCCATGATGGAGCAACATGTGGAGATTGTGACAGGGTGGTCGATGGTCATGGATTGAGATGATTTCCGATATATGACATACTGATGGGTGTATACCTTGGTATGGTGATGTTGGTGACAGATGGTTTCCGGGATGAGATATTGTCGAGGACGACAATGACTTCCAGTGGGGGAGGATGTCAGGACTTGCGGTTCATGCGACGGGCAGGGCGACTCCACCATGTGAAGTGCATGTGAAACATGAAACGAAATGAACCTTGGGAAAGTTTATAAGGTGTTGGGCGAGTTGAGGGGTCGTTCCAATGAGTTGGGCGGGCCGACCATCCTCCGGGCAAGACAACACATTATGAACGAGTCGGCCGGGTGTTTGGTGTCGGTCGGCCGGGTGACACAACCCGCCACCCACCCGTATATATTGAAGGGCGTTTGGAGGCAAATGACCATTGATTAATCATTTGATCAACAAGTTTGAATAAGGAGTTTTGAAGTGTGTGGATGAGCCCGCACGACGGGTAGAACTCGGGTGTAAACTCGTTTAGAAAATTCGTTCGGATAGTCGTTCGAGAAAATCGTTTGGACAGTCGTTCAGGAAAATCGTTCGGGAAACTCGTTTCGGTAGTCGTTCAGAAAACTCATTTAGACAGTCGTTCAGGAAAGTCGTTTAGGAAAGTCGTTCGGGCAGGTCGTTCGGGCAGGTCGTTCAGGGAGTCTTTCGAGCAAGTCGTTCAGGCAGGTCGTTCGGACAGTCGTTCGGGCAGGTCATTCACGCAGGTCGTTCAGATAGTCGTTCAGGCATGTCGTTCAAGCAGGTCGTTCGGACAGTCGTTCAGGCAAGGCGTTCAGGCAGGTCGTTCAGGGAGGTCGTTCAGGAGGTCGTTCAGGAAGGACTCGGGCAAGGTCGTGTGGAAGCCCGGGTAAGGTCGTTCGGGCGAACCGGGTGAAGTCGTGTGGCGACCTGGGTGAAGTCGGGTGGCGACTTGGGCAATGTTGAATGGGTGAACGGGTGGACGTGCGGAAGGGCGGTCAGGTGAGGGTGTGACGTGCACAACGAAACGGTGAAGTGTTGAGATTGTGAACTGAGGTGTGTCTCGGTTGGAGGGGCCCGTGTGGGGCTTTGAAGGTGCTCCCGAGTTGGGCAAACAATACAATCGTGCGATGAGGTGAACGAAGGGTTGGTGAGTCATGTGGCGACCGTGCGGAGGTGCCAACGAGCTGGGCAACCGAGTTTGCTGAAGTTGTGAAAAATTGGCTAAGTGTAAATTTGGGGTTTCCCAAGATTTAGCTTGTGCATTGTAAAACCGAAAGATTGTATAATATATTGTTGGGCAGACTCATATTGCAGGGAGTTGCCCCTCTCTTTATACTGTTGCATTTCTCTTATATAATGTTGTTGATAATGAATGTGTAAGGGTGTTCATTGGTATAAAGGCACATTAATAATACTTGGTTTAGAATCACAAACAAAGTAGGAATAAGTGGTTAGGAAAAGTCCGACATAATTATCTTAATATGCTAATTTTTTAAAACATTATAAAACTTTACAAAAAAAATTATAAAACAAAAAATCAATTGTTTTTTGACTAAACGGGAATTACAAAGAAATTAAAATATAACTTGCCTAAGGCAAGGATAAAAATGTCATATGAACAAGTGTCATATGAAATAAGTTGTTTTTTTTTTTTTCTTCTGAAGATGTCGTATTGATGCACCTATTTATTGTCACATCTCCATTCTAGACCCTATTTTTTTCATCATTTCTATCACCTTTGCTGAATCATCTCACCTCCCAGAAACAACATATGTATTTTATAGTTGCCCATACGTCGCAACATTTTGTGGTTCCAACGGTTTTTATGTCATACATTTTCCTACATCTATATTGCCATGAGTTATGTAGGCACTAAGAAATGCTCCCCACACATTTGCCTTAGGTTCAAAAGGCATGTTTTCAATAAGGTCTCTGCCTCATCTAGTCCCCCAGATCATCCAAGGAGATCCATCATGCAAGCATAGTTATATACTTTTGGAGTGATTTGATGATAGCTAGCCATGGAACCCAAAGTACTCGCAACCTTCATTAGCTAAACCTACATGGTTTCAAGCCAAGAGGACCCCTATGAATGTAACATGATATGGGGTCATGCCATGGCTTAGCAGTTTATCAAACACTTGAAGAGCTTTCTTGGCAAGGCCATGGCTAGCATATCCTACAACCACTACATCATAGGAAAACTATCTCTTATAAGCAATTTCTTAAACATTTTCTCATCATCATTTATTCTCCTCATTTTAGAATACATGGTTATCAGGACATTAGACACACCTACAAGGTTTCATATCTGCTTTTAACAATGTTCGATGTGCTTTCTTCCTCTCCTCTAGAGTTGTTAATCTAGCACATGCAGTAAAAGCACTTGCATAGGCGAGTTCATTGATTTTCCTTGCTAGCACAATGCATATGGATTCATGGTTCAAAAATGCACGAAGGCTTGAGGTGGAGGGTCTAAGTCCTTTTAGACCTACTCTGTTCAACGAATTGCAGACATCTACAAACATACTTCATGAGTGCATTAGTTCTTCTTGTGAAATCCTTTTCCAAATTCTGTGACAAGAGATGGATGCATATCATCTATCCATAGGGGTATTTTTCTTCTAAAGTTCATCGATAATCTTATAAATATGTATATATAGTTTAATCAAAAAAGACTAAAGGGATGCACAACAGATGATTGTAGAATGGAACTTTTAACTCTTTACCATGTCCTAGCAATGTTTCCATTTACTCCACTCTTTGCAGAAGTTTTATATCAAAATTTGTGTAACGTTCTTGATGTTGAAGTAGTGGAAAGTATCAATTACTCAAGTTTTCTAGAAGTTGAAGGAAAGAGAGAAGTTAATCAAACAAAGTATCACAAGGATGACATCTCTTATTGATTTGGCTTGAAATATTCATGAGTAGCACAATAAACCTCTAAAAACACCTTTAAGGGTGGTGTTTATAGTTCATCGAGGCACTAACTTCCTTAAGGATATAACTAGGAAATTACTAGAGTACATAAAGGAGCTAAATGTGAGATTAGTAGTTCACTCCAATAATCCTGTGAAATATGTGTCTGTGCAGGCAGAAGTAGGTTTTTTTTCAAAGTTGTAGGGCTAGGTCGAAGGGTGTTCAAATTCGCGGTATGAACAGGCCCAAAAACCCTGTCTAGTCTTTACCTACGGGTATTATTTTTCCATCCTTCAAACCCTAAAGTGGAGGGACAACTAGGTAATAAGGTCCTTCCTATAATAGGCTGCAACACAAAACTGCCAGGTCAAATTAATTAATAACAATGAACCGATAGGCCTATCCAACCAACAGTTACATCATTTTATCATATGTTAGTGTGCAGCTGTGTGACCAAATTTTCTAGCGTGTAATTACTTATGGAGGACCCATCCATTTGTGGGAATTTATTTTTATTATAGATGTGGCTAGGCCATATTAACTTTCTAAGATCTATGCTATCAGGGTCTAATTCAACCTCTTCGAGATTGAATATGGATACCGTTTTCAATTAAATTTCTCGAGAATTACCTTTACTTAGCATACTTAGTAACAATGTTAGCGTTACTTCGTTGGAACATTAGACATTACTATTTGCAAATTCAAATTTTCAGTTTATATCCCATTAATGAAAGTTATAGATGCATTAAATAATTAATATACATAAACTTACAATATAAATTCAATTTGAGAGTGACTTAAAAACTTGCCACCAAACAATTGGAAGGAAACTAAAGAACGAATCAACTTGGTCCATGCTCTACACAACTGAACCTCTATATCCCCATGACATGCCATCAAAAGTGATTACATATATTGTCTCGTCACTATCCCGCTAACACTAGCGTCCGTTTACCAATGCCAAAGTAGCTGATAGGGTACAACTTGGAAAATCGAACACCACCACCCAACCTAGCATTAACTTCCTACAACTCAGCCTCGAGCTTAGAGTACTTTCCCATGTATCAACAACCTCTTGTTGCCCCCTTCATTGGGTATTTAACTCACTTTTTCCATGATATGGTTTCCATTAGCGGCATCCTACTTTTGTGGATCTTTCTATCCACTTCCCTAGGCTTTTCCCATAAAAGCTCGCATTTATCTCGTGCAAGGCCTTTATGTTTTTTTTTTTAAACTTAGTATCTCTCTCCAGCTGAGCAATTTAATGGATACTTTTCTCTCATCCATTAATATTATCTAAATTTCTTATCATGAAGGATTTATCTATTCCCATTCACCAATGGGGTTTCATTTGGCAAGAGTCTCATCTCCAGGTGTCTCATTTTCCAAGCATTTAAATTTCCCTTTATTTGTTTGGGTAATAAGATATATGCTCCCATTTTGGCCCAACATAATACTAATCAGAGGGGTATTACATTTATAGATCAAGAACGTGAATCTCTATGGTAATCTTGTTACCGTGTTTTTTTTTTTAAAATGTGGCATGTTACCTTATAATATTAATTTTTTATCATTTAATATTAATAATAATTATAATAATTATTATTATTTTTAATTTTAACACTTTGAGATGTATAAAAAATAAGTGTTTTGATCTTTATTATGAATTGATACTTATAAGTATTTACTAATCACTTAATTTATATAAATAGTCTAATATGATAAAGACAAAAATTTAAACTTTCTTTTATAAAGATAAAAACGTGTAAAATAGTTTTCTAAAACTCCTTTCACATAATTAATATTAACTAAATATTTTCATAAACTTTTTTTTCCTAAATTATAAAACCATAGATAATGATCAAAAAGTTTTTTTTTAAGACTAGATTTATGTCTAGTATTAAAAAGTTTAAACTTTTTGAATATAAACTTTTTAATACTAGATTTATTTTTTGAATATAAACTTTTTAAGACTAGATTTATGTTAGATAAATCTAGTATTAAAAAGTTTAAACTTTCTAATATATATGTGTTAGTTATAAAATTGAATTTTGGATATTTAAACTAAAATGGAAATAAAACCGTAATTATCATCTCAACAAATCATCGATCTTAATATTTTTTTAATTTAAATACACTTAAATATTTCATTTTTCTCTTTTCGTTTCAGTTTTTGTCTTCTTTGGTGTGTTTTTCCATAAAAATTTTTGCTGATTAATTTTTAATGTATTTTTAAATAGCTTTTTGTTATTATTATTATATTCTTCATCTTTTATTAAGTGATTTAGAGATTCCTTTCTTTTCTATTCTAATGGTTAAGTTTCATTTTTACGTAGCTATTCCTGTGTGCCGTCTCTATATATATTGATTAAATAACATAAAGTATAAAAATGGTTATTGAATGGTTATAATATTTTGATTTATATTGATATATTTGCGGTTTGTATATATATAATTAAATAAAATTAAGTATAAAAAATTAAAAAAATTTTGATTTATAATGTTTAATATATTTTCATCATATATATGTATTTATAAAAAACAATTTATTATTAATTATTTATATTCATTAAGAAAATTAATTCATAATTTAGTATTAAATTTAAGATCAATTTCAAATTAAATTTTGTATAAAAGATTTATTAATATTCATTTTATATGCGTTATAATTCCCTGTTTTGCATCTCTACATATATATTTTGCATCTCTACACATATATTAACAGGAAAGGATCAAAAACATTCATTTAAGTGTGGATGATGAACCCTAATTGGCTCTTCACACAAAAGGATGGGATTCGATTTGCCAAAAAAATTTCCATTAGACATTCTTATTATATATATTTCATTCAATTAAATCATTGGATGAATAACATTCAACTTACAATGACAGGGTCAAAACCTTTTTAAATCGTAATAGCGTTCCACATTTCGTTGACCGGATATGTATTAAAAGTACAGTCCATCATATTTTAACATGGTCCATCATAATATTAGCGATTGTTGATATACGCAATCCACCACAACAGCAATGTCTCCTTCCGCTACTAACGTGGATGTACCGGTAATATTTCAAATCCAGACCGACAATGGACCCATATTTATTAAAGCTGCCGGCAATTATCATGAAAAGGCTCAGGTCATGGGGTACCTTTAACACCACAGAAAACATGGAGGAGCCGAAGCTGGAGGATGGTGGAGCCGGATTTAGGGATGGAATTTGACGGGCATTTTGCCCGTTATAAGGCTTTTTGCACGTATTTGATGGCTGGAATTTGTCATTGCCCATTTTGAGTGACGTGTCTGGAAGAGTAAAAGACGGATTTTTGACGTTTGGAACTTTTTCCAAAACGTTCTTACGCACCAAAGGTTCTTACGGCATGTTTTTTCATATAATAGGGTATTTTTTGGGCAAGTTTTTTTAATTGAAAATATGCTAAATTCTAATCAGCTTTGGTATAGTTACAACTTACAACTTACGCCCCTTTATTTTTCAGATAACAGGGTATTTTTTGGGCAAGTTTTTTTAATTGAAAATATGCTAAATTCTAATCAGCATCGGGTGACTCGGTAAGCAATAAACATATTAAATTACGGATCCGCATTATCTGGAATCAGAGTAGAGTAGGAATGGTAACTTTCCAGATAGTATATAGAATCACAATCCACCTTGCTTTCTGCTACTTTTACAAAATGTACACCGCCTTGCTTTTATAGAAAATTTGCAAATCAAAGCCAATGTGAAAGCCTTGTTAATATTGTTGGTGGATGGCTTCATCCTTAAATTGCACATGGCCAGAAGAGCTTTGCGCTGTCTACTTCCCTGACACTCTCTCTCAAGGCATATGCCCATTCAGAGTTACCTTGCACGCCCAGTTCAAGATTGACTCCAAGAAAAGTTCAAGATTGATTCCAAGGAAACTGCCAGGAAACTGCAAATTTGCCCTTCAGGTTAGTGATTGATACTGTGGGTCTGATTGCTGCTATGTTTTAATTTTTGATTTAATAAGTAATTTAATTTTTTATTTCACAAGAGATTTGTATGTGTAACTGCTCACAGCTTTTTAAAACAAGGGTTTATCACTATGCAGAATATGCAGAATATGGTTTCTTGGCCTAGAAATTGACATTCCACTGAAAGTTTCTTTTGGTTTTCAAAAAGCTTCTGGGTTTTTAAACTTATTTTACAGCGAATAACTTCAACCGACAGTGATAAAAACAAAAATTATTTTTTGTTTTAAAAAGATTTTTGTTTTTAAACTTATTACATCGAATAAATCTGTTAAAACTTTAACTGACGATGAAAAAAACAAAATTTTAATTTTAATGACCAATTGTAAATATGTAGATTTAATCAAATTGATTGGGAATGAAGTAATCTCTATATTCTGGAAATCTCTCTTTAGCCAAACATAGCATTATTTCTTTTGATGACGAGTAGTGTTGCCTTGAGATGGTTTATTAATTTCTATTTTCAGGGTTTGGTCAGTCACTATCAAAAATTCCTTGCAAATTTCTGAAATATTAATATTAAAGACAGTTTTTTTTTTTTTATCAAACTAAACTTTTCATTAGTGGATCTTAAATATAGACGTCTATTTAATTTGCTTTTATACTTTATTCTCAAGTTTTGTTATAGCGTTTTACGTTTGGAATTTTTTAAGATCAAATATTTTGATGAGCCATTAAGCAATAATCACAATTTTGTTATTATGTATATGAAGTATGGAAACTATTATTTAGAACTTACATGGAGTAAAAGGAGTTTTCGCTTTATCTTAACCCTAAAATTGTCAGTGAAGTAAAATTGTCAGTGAAGTCATGACATTTAGTATTTAAAATATAATTTATTATTAAATGATTAAAATTTTAAAACTATAAAAGATATTTATTATTATATAAATTGATTTTAAATTTTTAAAATTAAAATGGTTGTATAAATTATATTACTCAAATTTATAATTTAATCCTATTTCAACTAAAAGTTAAGAAGGAATGTATTATCCAACAAGGAATATATCAGCCTTGGCAGGATAACCATCAAGCTTTTTATTTTGCACTGATTATATATGTTAAATGAACAAATTCCAAATGTTCAACACTTTTTATTGAAGCCTCCACAATTGAGTTTTCTTAAATTTTGGTCATCAAGCGTTTTACTTTGGATTGATTATATACTTTAAATGAGCAAATTCGAAATGTTCAACATTTTTTATTGAAATGTCCACAATTGAGTTTTTTTCAAATTTTGGTTTTTTTTCCTTACAATAAATATATGAAAATTTTCAACATAATTATTTATTGAATGGTAATTTTTTAATCAAAACTTTATTACTAAAGGGTTAATTTATTATGAGAATATCACTCTTGAAGGGTAAAACGGGAAGCATAAGGACCCAAAACGTCAAAAACAAATTGTATGACGGGTAAAGAGAAATCCGAATTCCAACCCTAGCAGGATTAGAGGGCTCGACAGATTCTGGAACGACGTCACTGCAGGTATTACTCAAAGTTGCAATGATGAAGGCCTTCGGATCTAGATGGCAGATAAATGCTCAGGGCAATGCGCTTGCTTCTGTACATTCTTCCCAGTGACAACTTTTCCTCATCTGCGGTCTGGCATAAGGAGCAGGGCAAAATATATAGTCAAGGACAACCTGCCCACAACCTGAAACCAATATCAGCATAACTAGCAGATAATGATGAGGAGGTGTAGGCAAGTCATTCTTGGCTAAATAGAATGCTCCGCCTCTACATGCAAGAGCACAGATGAATGCAAACCCTAACGCTGCTTCCTCCACGAAGCTCGTAATTATACAAGCACGAAAATCCCATTTCACGTTTCTAAAAACAAGCAATTCCTGAAATGCTATGCGAACTCGAAAAAGAAATTGATGCTGGCAGGAGAAAGACTGAGAGACGGTCGTTTCAAGAACTGAATGCGTTAAAGAGAATGGTCCATCGACTTTTTATTCACTGAATGGTCCATAGCTTTCTCTCGGGTTCACAAGTCACAAAACGACAGAGAGAACATTGATATTGTAAGTGACAAATATATTTATCCGTATTTTACATGGATAATATCAGTGATAACGTCGGTCGGGATATCACGTAGGGTAGGGGAGCAGCAGCGAGAGTTCCGAGAATCATATTATGGTTTGTGGAGTAAGGAGCTGGAGCAGCAAAGTAGGAAGGTGACAGTATCAATGTTGGAAATTTGGAAGTGAAAACGGATATGTATTTTGGAATTATGTCTCTCTTGCAATGTCGACTTGGTTTGATTCTTGTTGGGGAATTGGGAGACACCTGGGAAGGGAAATTGGGGAAATCATAGTGGAAATTGGCGGAGGCATCATGTTGTTTTATTCTGGCTTTGTGTCGTAGCTATGAGACCATTGGGAACTGATTTGGCCAATGGTCGTGAGCCCCTTTCTGTGGGTAGCTTTGAGACTTCGAGTTTCGCATGGTGCGGACCAAGAGAGGCCGTGTGCTGGGGTCTATAGGTGGCAGCTCGGTGGTAGAAGCTATGGGTAACAAAGAGCAATTACACTGCGGGGTTGGTCGCTGGATCAGTGGATGCAACCTCGGCAAAACAAGGGGAATTGGGAGTAGTAGTCTTGGTGAGAAACCTGCTAGGATCCCTGGGGGAGGAAGGGTATGACAAGGGAAGAGGCATGGCGCTGGCTTACTGGGCAGAAGGGAATGGGATGGCATGCCACGATAGAATGGTCGGGTTGTTGCGAGAGATACATGCATGGCCTTGGCAAGGTCCTATCAACCTTACTGGGTATGCAAGGTATCGAAGAAAGGGGAGAGAGAAGCTTAAAGGGAGAAGGAGCCCAACCACTGCTCACGACCAGGCCATCGGCCACCCTATCCCTGCTCTATGCGTAATTGGGTTAAGATAAGGAAGAGAAAAAATGTCGACACTCAGAATTCAAAGCAAGACTATAAAATGATCAAAAGCCAGAGGATAACACCTCTTTCTTGTGAACAGGTATCACACAGTACAGAGATGGCTTGGCCAACAAGAGGAAGAGGTCGCAGAAGACGAGGTTAGGAGCCGGAAAAGGCTAAAGACCTGAGCATGTCAGAGCCCTGCAAAGGAAGGAAGTCAGTCAAGCACCTCATTAGCGAAGCCACCGAGGCATACCAGGAGGGAATAAATGAAGGAATTCAAAATTTGCTAGAAGAATGGGAGGCAAAAATTAGGCAGAGCAATGAGACAGAGGAGGAGATACAGAACTCAAGGACATTAGTCCTAGACCCTAAGAATACCAGAGGAAGAATAACCCAATTCAAAGAGACTTTATAACTCTACTGGCTTATGAAAAGATTGTTGGAAAAATCTATGGAACAAATCTCAGTGGGGATGGCTCTTTCTCTCCAGGACATGCCAAACTACAAACAAGATTTGCAGTGAATCCAGTTCCAACTCCACAAGCAAGATATCCACCCACACAGAATTCAAAGGCATATCCCATGCATCACTGAATTGTCTGAGATGCGTGGGGAAACTATCAATGATCCAGCGCTGGTGGAATAGGCATCAGAAGACCAACAGGGATAGTTAGTTTATCTAGTTTCTTTTTGTTATTATATGCAGGTAGCATTTATTTTATGTTATCCATGCTTATGGACAGATAGACATATAAAGTCTTGTCATGAAATAGAGACATACTTAGCTTGGTTAGAAAGACTAAAACTTTACTGTTTTTGGATGCCTTATAATGAGGATAGGTGGCGAACAGACTTGGTTTCTCATTGGGCAAGTTGAAGCCACCTAGTCTACCTATGTGGTGTAAATTTTCTGATTATGAATAGAAAATGAAGGGTCCTACCAAGCTTAACAAAAAATATATAATATAAAAATATAATTATGTTGATAGACATGTTTATTTTAGAATAGGGTTTCCACAATTTTAATTTAATTATAAATCATTATTAGGTAGATTGTAGGGCTTTTATTTTTACAAGATATTTTAGAATATTCTTAATAATATACACAAATCAAAGACTGAAATATGTTTTCAAATTAGTTATGTGATTTTTATTCTTTTAATTAAATCCATTAATTAAAAAATGTCATGTGAACAAGTCTCATATGAAATGAGTTATGGTTTTTTGAACATTTTGGATTGATGAGCCTATTTATAAATAAAAAATGTGAATCTTTATGGAATCTTGTTACATGTTTTCTTTATAAATATATGCATGTTTACCTTATCTGTTAATTAGTTTTATCATTAATAATAACAATAACAATAATTATTTTAAATAAAAATATAA